>WOXC01003823.1:0-131231 GCA_011680675.1 Gymnobelideus leadbeateri
TGTGTGATGACTGACTTTGATAGACTGGGCTCTTCTGAGAATGCAATGGTATAAGACAGCTCCAATAGACTCATGATGAAAAGGGACATCCACATCCAGAGAAAGAACTACAGAGTCTGAATGCAGATTGAAGCAAACTACTTGCTCTCTATATTTTGTGTTTTGTTTTGTTTTACTCCTTCTTTCTCATTGTTCACTCCATTTGTTATAATTCTTCTTTAAAACTTGACTAATGTTTCATGAGAAATTATTTTTAGAATCTATATTGATTTGCATACCACCTTGGGTGGAGATGGGGGAAGAGAGGGACGGGGAGAATATTTGCAACTCCAGAGATTGTGAAACTGAATGTTGTAAATTAAAAGTAAATAAATAAATTTTCAAAGATAAGATATCTGTCAATAGTTCAGGTATACTCCTAGTATCCTGAATGGGAGATATAGCTGGCTTTGTTCAGAGCTCTGAAATCTCATATATTCTTAGATGCAAATCCAGAATGTATACATGTCTTATGTATATATGTATACAGAATGTATACATTTCTTATCTATTCTTAAATGTGTATTCAAAATAGATCTGAACATGAAGGTTCATACATAGATACATATATACATAATTATATAAGTTTGGCTATTTATAAGGAAGATATAATAGTTTGCTAAACCTTATGTTTCAGTAGAATTATTCCTGCTATTATTTCATGGAAATTCAATGTGATTTTGACATAGAACATATGTCCTTTTCAAACATTTTCATTTATAGATGTTTATGTTAACATTTTTATATACACTAACATATTAAGTTTTATTTATTCAAAATTTGGGGGAAATAAATATTGAAAAGAGTTTATGCAGAATTTCTTAGACAGATTTCTTTTGACAATTTCATCCATAAGAGGTTCCAAGCAATCATTTTCATAGAGTAATTCTCAATTGTGCTTTGCAGGCATTAGTTTGCTGACAACCATCTGTTTCAGCCTAACTTTTCTCCCATCCAGGCCAAGGGAAATTAAAATATCAAAAGAAAAAAATTTTCTGCAGGGAAAAAAAAGCAAAAGAAAGGGAAGTGAAGTTTTGAAGCTGGGAATAGTTTTCTTACTAAACTTTCTGTTTTCCCATATTAATTGATTTTTGTTTGTTTTGGATCCTTCAACTCAAAGGAGTTTTTGACATCTTCCTTAGTTATAGCACAGCTGACCAGAAAATGCATAGATTCTTCTGCTTAGTTCCAGGTAGCAGATTTTTAGGAGAAAAACAATAGTAAGATAGCAAAAGAAAAAGAGATCAGTGGATATCTGGCTCAGTTTGGGGACTTGGTGATATTTATGCCACATTATAAAATTATATCAATTTCTCTTCCCTCAGTGTTTTTCCATAATTTTTTGCTAAAATGTTAAAATATACAAAAACACATTTTGAAGGCTCAAGCTATACAAATTCTGCTATCTGTGGTTTCTTCCTGGAGTCCCACAATTGCTAGACAGTTTTCTTTCCCAGACATCTGTCCCACTTGGACCACCAAAGAGGTGGGCTGGAGAAGCACCCTAACTAATGAGAAGTCAGCTATTTAGCACAGACAGAAAATATCTTAAAAACATGTCAGAGAAGAGGATTATGGGAAGATGGTCAGAAAATTCCAAGCTCTCAAGGTTTCCCCCCACAAAAGAGTTAAAATGGCAACTTAGGGCAAACAAAATATGGGTGGAGATAAATAAGAATAAGGGAACAACTGAGGTTTTCCTGGGACAATTTGAGATCGGAAGAAAAATCCCAGGACGGGGTTTGGTTGCTGTGAAGAATAACACCTCCAGTAGGTTCCATTTTAACCACAAGTGCCCAACCACTTGAACAACAAACAGCAAGTCCTGGAGTTAGTTGAGTTAGTTGTCTTGAGAGTGTGCCTTGGCTCCAGCCACAGGATCCCCCCCCCCCCCACCCGGCCAGGATAGTAAGGGGAGTTGAGAAGCTGAGCCTGGAAGATTTAAGTAACCTCAATGAGGTGTGTTCTGAAAAGGGGTGGGGATGAGATGGAACCAGCAAACACCTGGTGAGTGGAGAAGCAGTGGTGCAGAAAGCCCCTGGCTGTGGGCACTTAAAGGAGATTGGAGGGTTGGTTTTTGTTCCAGGTTAGAGAGGAGAACTAAAGATCTGGGGCAAGGGGCACCATTTCCCACACCACAGGGCTAGAGTTGATTACAAAAATTAAGCTATTTCCACAAAAAATGGACAGGCAAAGGAGAAAGAATCCAAGCATAGTGAATTATTATGAGAATAGAGATGACCAGCGTTCATCTTCAGAGAAGGATATTGAAGTAAAGAAACCCCCAAAGAGTAATGTCAAATGGTCACCTTTCCATAAAGATTTCATAGAAGAGCTTTTAAAAACCTTTAAAAATGAAATGACAGAGATTGAGGAAAAATTTTTACAAAAAGAATAATCCAAGAAAAACAAGAAGGGTATGAAAGAAAAGTCAACCAATTACTAAAGGAGAACCAGAATCTTAAGGAAGAACATGACACCTTGAAAATTAGAATTGGGCAAAGTGAAGCCAGCAAAATTATAAGAGATCAAAATAAAATTAAACAGAATAGCAACAATGAAAAAATATAAGATAAAGTGAAACATCTTAGGAGAAAAAAACCAAGAGATTTAGAGAATAGATCAAGTAAAGAAAATATAAAAATAATTGGACTAACTGAAAGCTATGATTAAAAAATAATCAGAAAAAAATAATACAAGAAATAATTAAAGAAAAATGTCCTGAAACATTAGAACAAGAGGGAGAAACTAGAAATAGAAAAATCCACTGATAACCACCTAAAGTGGATTCTATGACGAAAACTCATAGGAATAGCATAATCAAATTTCAAAACTTCCAGCTCAAGGATAAAGTATTAAAAGCATTAGGACTAACACAATGTAAATATGGTGGTGCCACAATTAGATTTACACAAGACCTAGAAGCAGAGACCATAAAGAACCACAGGTCTTGGAACACAATATATGGAAGAGCAAAAGAACTGGGGTTCCAGCCCAAAATATCACACCCTGAAAAGTTAAGAATTATCCTTAATAGAAATTAATGGACATTCGATAAAAACCCAGACTTTCAAGACCTTGCTAAAAATAATTCTGAGTTTAACAGAAGATTCAATGTACAAGAACCAAAAGAAATAAAAGGTACATACCAAAGGCTGCATATACTAGATTCATAAGGGCAGACTGTTTACTTTTTATATATAAAACGTATGCCTAAGATTCTTATTAATAATTGGGTAGCTCCTAAGAAAGATTGGGGTAAATTTAAATATGATATGAATTTTTAAAAAATAAAGCCATTTAGAAACAGCTAAAAAGAATAACTATTTTATACAAGTGAAGTGCAAGAGGAAGACAATGCAGAGGAATTAGATGGGGGAGGAGAGCAGGTAGTTCTGGTAACCTACTTTCATTGGGAATAGATCTTAGAGGGAATGATACATATATATTTAGAAGATTATAAATGTCTTCTAAATTCAGAAGAAATAAAACTTAGGGGCATAGGGAGAGGGAAGAGGGCAAGGGAGGGATCGTGAGAGGGGAGGGCAAAGGAATATATAAAAGGGTGTATAGAAGGGTATTTAGATTTATGAGAATGGGAGGATAGGGGAGGGATCCTTGGAGGGGGTAGGCAAGTCACAGGAGGGCAAGGTAGTGGGTAAAAATAAAGTAGAGGAGGCAGAAGAGATAGGAAACAAGAGATATGCATATACATAATAATAATACAGATTAGGAATAGAATATGTTTCAAAAGTATATGTCTCTATGTATGTATATAGGTATATATATATATATATATACATATATATATATATATATATATATATATGAGAGAGAAAGAGAGAGAAACATATTTAAACTTTATTGTATCCTTCTCGGGGGTGGCTGGAGGGGAAAGAGCAAAGTAAAACAGCACATACAGAGAAGATAAGAAAATTTACAAAGATGCAAAGAAACGATGGACAATTCTCAACAAAACACGTATTCTTTATCATACAGAATTTCTTGAAATAAAAATTGACTGTTCCATATTTTGAATCCTCTCATATTCTGCTATATATACAACATGCTTTTTTCCCTTTCTTTGCATTTAAGTTTATGATATGTTTTTGTTTCTTTTTTCTATTCTTTATTTTGTTCTGACCCTTGGGTCTAAAATAAAATAAAAAAAAAAGAAAGAAAACATGTGAGAGATTCTCAAAGGAAAAAAGGATCAAGATGATATATATTTTATAGTAAATAACTGGGGTATTAGAAAGAAAGGCAAGGAATCAGTACGGGTGCAAGGAAAGCCAAGGAGATAATTCCCTTTGCTCTCTGTCTTGGCCAATGAATCATTGATGTGTTTCTCTTTTAGGGGAGTGGAAGGTGGGGGAGGGGCTTCTTGCTGATCAAGCCCTCTCTGTTCTGCATCTATACGCACACATGGAGAGACATATGATGTTTAATTGCAGACAACTGTTTTCTCCCTCTCAATGTGGACAACATCAGACTGATACTCATCATTGTGGTATACAGCCTCCTTTCCTCCTCTTGCATACTTCTCCATATTTTACAAATATTGAAAGAAGGGCCTGGGCAGCATCCATCTTTTTGCCATGTTTCATTCCCACAACTAGTGATTTTTCAGTAGAACTTGAACTACTTACACTGACTGAGCTGCATTCCTTTTTTTCACCTATAAAATGATGGGAATGTATGAGATACAGTACTTGGAGGCAGTGGATTTTTCACCATTATCTTCTTCATCTCCAGTACCTAATATTAAACCTTGTACATTTCTCTGGGTCTCTATTTTCTTTGTCTCTCTGTCACTGGCTTTTTCTTCCTATGTGTGTGTGTGTGTGTTTGTATGTGTGTGTATACAGGAATATACTTTTATCTTTCTAGTATCTTTTGGTATGGAAAAATCCCTTCACCAGTATAAGTAAATAGCTTATAAGCTAACACTCTACTTTCCACCTGTAGTTCTGCTTGGTTTGACATCCACAGAACATGTTATCCCACTGAGCAAAAGGTGATCACCAGAAATCTCATTACCATGCTGTTAACACAACTTTGTATACTACCTACATTTCTAACTCCTTCAGTCTCCTATGTCCCCTGATTGGAGGATTGGAGAAGCCCTGTGATTGGAGCTTTCAGGGCAGCAACAACTTCTCCCAAAGCAAACTTTTATAGACAACTGGAATCTTTTTTTTTTTAAACAAATACTTTATTAACTTCTGTTTTACATCATTCATTTCCCCCAGGTTTTGAGTTACAATCATTTTCCCCCCATTATTCCCCTACCCAACCTCCCAGAATAGCAGTCCCACAAGATATCGGTTCCTCCAATCTGCTCTCTCCCATACCTTCTCCCATACCCCCATCGACTTTTCCATTAGAAGAAGATGAATCTTTGTGTCCCAATGCCTACACATCTTATCTCCCAATTATAGGCAAAAGAGTATTAATAATAGTATTTATATATATATTTGAAACATTTAATGTTACGACCTCGAATTTCAGATCCATGTCCTTCCTCCCTTGTCACCCATTCCTTCTTGGGATATAAGTAATTCAGTATATGTTGTACATGTCTAGCTATGCAAAACATCATGGTAGATATATTGTACAAGGCTGCTTATAATTCCCTCCCACTCATCCCACCCCCCACCTGGTCCATTCCCTACATGATCCTGTCCCTCTTCTATAGTGGGTACTTCCAACCTCCCCTCCCCCCAAGGATGCCCTCCCATCCATCATCCCTCCTCTCATACCCCTTCCCCCTATCCTGCTGCAGGTTGAGATATCCCATTTAGTATGTATGTCATTTTCTCCCTGAACCAAATTCAATGTGAATGTGGTTTTGCCTTTTTAGCCTTCCTTATTCTCCCCCTCCTTTGCACCCACTTCCCCTACATGAGATAGTTTACCCTACCATGTCTCTCCCCATCTCCTCTTGCCACTTTCCTCTCTCACCTCATAATTTCATCCCTTGAGTACTCTCCCTTCCCAACAAAATCAACCTATGCCCTCTATCCATATATAACTGTAACCATATACACACACATTCACATATGTATTCATATGACCACACCCTTCTTCCATTATTTTCATAGTGAGAAAGATATCATCAGTCACAGATATTGCTTTTCCATATAGGAATGTAAATAGTTCAACTTTGATAAGTTCCTTTTGATTTCTTTTCCCTGATTACCTTCTCAGGCATCTCTTGCTTCTTGTGTCTGGATGTCAAATTTTCTATTCAACTCTGGTTTTTTCCTCAAGAATGCTTGAAAGTCCTCTATTCCACTGAATGACCATATTTTCCCCTGAAACAAAATACTCAGTTTTGCTGGGTAGGTGACCCTTGGGTTCATTCCCAGTTCTTTTGCCCTCTGGAATATCATATTCCATGCCCTTCGATCCCTCAGTGTAGAAGCTGCCAGGTCCTGGGCTATTCTGATTGTGTTTCCACAATATTGAAATTGTTTCTTCCTGGCTGCTTGTAGTATTTTCTCCTTGATCTGGGGATTCTGGAACCTGGCTATAATATTCCTGGGAGTTTTCTTTTTGGGATCTTTTTCAGGAGGTGATCTGTGGATTCTTTCAACCTCTATTTTGCCCTCTGGATCTAAAACATCAGGGCAGTTTTCCTTGAGAATTTCTTGAAGGGTGATTTCTAGGTTCTTTCTTTGATCATGGCTTTCAGGTAGTCCAATAATTTTTAAATTGTCTCTCCTGGATCTATTCTCCAGGTCAGTGGTTTTTCCCATGAGATATTTCACATTGCCTTCTAATCTTTCATTTGTTTGGATCTGCTTAACAGCATCTTGATTTCTCATAAAGTCATTAGCTTCCATTTGCTCCAGTCTAACTCTGAAGGAATGAATCTCCTCAGTGAACTTTTGAGATTCTTTTTCCATCTGGCAAATTCGACTTTTTAAGGCATTCTTCTCCTCAATGCCCTTTTGGGCCTCCTTGCCATTTGAGTTAGTCTATTTTTTAAGGTGTTTTCCTCAGTCAGGCTGTTGACCCTCATTTCATACTTTTCCTGCATCCTTCTCATTTCTCTTTCCAATTTTTCCTCCACTTCTCTTATTTGATTTTTAAAGTCCTTCTTAAGGTCCTCTATGGCCTGCAACCCACTCATGTTTTCCCTGGGGCTTTTGGAGCAGGACTTCTGACCTCACAGTCCTTTTCCCGCTCTATGCCCCCAAAATAGGAGTCTAGGGTTGCATTTTTCTGTTTCCTTTGCCTTGGCATGTTGCCACTTAATTGCTTGACTTTTGGGCTTGTTGCCACACTATGGCTTTAAGGCCAGATAGAGGAATTTTCGTCCCGAACGTGTGGGGGGCAACTTCCGTTTCTGGCAAGCTGTAAACCCACCCACAACTTCCACCCTAGATCACAATCCAGATCCAGGGAGGTTAAAGCAAGAGCGATTACCCCCCAAGACTGATCGCTGGATCTCCCCACGATTTGTAGGCTGGGAGCCGGAAATGCCTATGAAAACTACACCATGGCGTGTCTCCTCAGCAGCTTCTAGCCCCCAGGGGAGGGAGCTGACGCATTCCCCAAATACAGGTCCCAAAGTCCATAGGACACTAACCTCTTACTTTGTCCTAGGCAAGTCTATGCTGATAATTCTGGAGTCTCCACAGCTCCTGGTGTTCTGGGGTTCCTCCAGCTGGCTGCTGGCCCTGCCGCCCTGGGGCTAAAACCTCGGCTCAGGTGGACCTGGGCTCGGCTGGGCTCAGCTCCTGCGCTCTGCGCTCTGGGTTCTGTGCGCTGCCGGCTCCCAGACCGCTGCGCTGGTCCTTCCTGCAGGGTGCTGGGCTGTCCTCAGCGGGAGGTTAGCTTCTCTGTGTCGTTCTGTGGGTGCTGGGGCTCCAGAAGTTTTTCAGAGTCCTTTTTTACATAGTTTGTGGAGAATTTGGGGGCAGAGAGGCTTGGAGGAGCTGTTTCTACTCCGCCATCTTGGCTCCGCCCCCGACAACTGGAATCTTAACCTCTAACCAAATCTCCACTTTTTATAAGTAAATTTTCTTGGTGTGAACTTCACAGAACATGATACCCATGAACCAGATAACCTCTGGTGTCCCTTCCATATTTTCCAACTTCTTTTTGTGTGATATCTTTGTTATTTGATTATAAGCTGCTTGAGAGCAAGGACTATCTTTCTCTTTTTTTTACTTTTCTTGTTTTTACTCCCAACACTTAGCACAGTTATTGGCACATAGTAGTTGCTTGATAAATGCTGAATAAGTAGTAAAGGGGACAGGGTGATGGATCTGGAATCAGGAAGTTGTTCATTTGTTTTTAGTCATATCTGACTCTCCATGACCCCATTGGGATTTTCTTGGCAAAGACTTTGGAGTGGTTTGCCATTGCCTTCACCAGCTCATTTTACAGATGAGGAAACTGAGGCAAACAGGGTTAAATGACTTGTCCAGGATTACACAGGTAGTAAGTAATCAAGGTCAGATTTGCATGCAGGGTGATTGTTTATCCTGTTTCCAAGCCCAGGGCTCTATCCACTGCATCACCTAATTGCTTCAGGAGTCAGAAAAACTTGGGTTCATATGCAGCCATAGATATTTACTATATATTGTGTGACCCTGGGTGGATCACATAACCTCCATCCATATCAGTTCCCTTGTTTATAAAATGGATAAAACAATGGCATCTACCACTCCCAAGATTGTTGTAAGCAGAAAATGAGAAATTTGTGAAGGGTTTCACAAGCCTTAAACAATCTATAGCTATTATCACCTATTTTCTCTAACTAATAATCTTAAAGAATTACCTAGGATTCTGAAAGGTTAAATTGCTTCCTAATCTTCACCCAAATAACTTGTGACAGAGTTGGGCCAGGAACTCAGATCCTTCTCACTGTGTGGCCAACCTCCAACTTGAAATGACTCATTGCCTTGGTTACCTGTATCATAGATACTCAATAAAGGGCAGGTGAAGTGGAATTGAAATTGCCTTTAGGGTCCCCCTTCAGATCCTGTTCTCTGCTATTAGACAAGGCAACTGCTTATTTCACAGTCAAAATGAATGAACTTTTAAAAGGATGTCTAGAATAATCGTTACTAGTCATATTTCTATTCTCTGATAGCTCTTTCATCTCAATGAAATGATCAGTCCTCCTTGGGACATGTGATAATTATGATGATGATGAAGATGAAGGTAATGATAACTTCCCTTTACAATCCTTTCTGAGACATATTTTGGCCTATTTGCACAGAATTTTGTATTAACGGGCCTGAGATGGAATGTGAGTTCCACTACCTACTGATGGCATATTTGGGGCAAGTCTAGGTACTATGGGTTTCAGTTTCTCATTCTAAAATGAACAGATTAGACCAAACAATTCCTGAGATATTTCCTCTCTCAAAGACAGAGTATGAGTAATCTGAAATCTAGAGTAGGAAGGGGAATCCAAGGGCACCTAATACCTCACTTTGCAAATGAGGAAACTAAGACCTAGAAAGTATTATTTAATTAGCTAAAGCCAAATGGGATATGATATCATAGCATTATGTTTGTAGAGCTGGGAAGGACCCCCGTGGCCATTTAGACTTTCTATAAACTACAAACCCCACCAAAGCACAGTTAATACCATTTGCATACTCCAGCTCAAGAAAGTAAAAATCACTAATATCAGATGAATTGCAAAAGATTATTAAAATAGCAGCAGAACCCAAGTCTAATGTCATTTTAACAAATTAATGATTTAATAAATTAATTAATTTACTTATTTTTTAAATCTCTGTGTCTTAGTGAGAGGGATTGATGCTTTGGGGTGGGGTGAGGTATGGCTTATGAAACATGTTTAAGAGAAGGAAGTGAGTCTTATTTTTCTGGACCAAAGGGGTAGACTAGGGCAATGCTATGAGTTTGAATTACAACATCTGCATTTCTTTTAGTATCTGAAAGGAGAAAACCCTATGTGAACCACTATCTTGTTGCTAACAAGGCAAAGAGCCAGAACTCAGAGAGCATGTGGAGGACAAAGAGTTTTACCTACAAAAAATGTCATCCAAGTGAAAGATGGAGAAATTGAAAAGCATTGAGTGTCAGCTTACTTAAAGTATAGAACTATACTTTATTGTGACATCAGGGATTCACGTGTAGATTTTTTTTTTTCAGAACAACTAGTGTCTCCCTTTGATCCCTCAAAACAAACAAACAAAAAACATTTTGTGGGAAATAAAATCACTGTCATTTTTGTCATGTAATTATTCAACTACTGCTAAGATGAATATTATTCCTTCTACTTTCAGAAGGATTAAAATATTCATCTTATTACAACGTACTTTCCCCCCTTATAGGGACTGTTAATATCCATATGCTTTCCACCCCATATATTTAACACAAAACTCTGAGAAAGAACCAAGTATAATTCATATCCTGACTATCTACCAACAGAAATCCACATTGATTCCTGAAAAGTCCTGTGACAGAGTAAGAGGGCATAGACCAGGCATTGTCAAGGTAGATGCTCATTTGGCACCTTGTCCATTTCATTTTCCATCAATTATTTGAAAAAAAAATATTAAGGACCTACTATGTTCTAGGTACTGTGCTAGGTTCTGGGATTATTTTTTTTGGCTTGTTTTTACCATAACTCTGTTTTTGTCAGAGTCAAGAACTCCTGGTAAGGAACTTCTTCTACAGTGAAAATCAATATCTGTTCTAAAATTCGTTGTCTTAGAGTGTTGCCTGCTATGCTGAGTTGTTAAGTCACTTTCTCAGGGTCACACGACCAGCATATGCTAAAGGTTACATTTGAGCCCAGGCCTTCTTGACTCAGGGATCAGCTCTCTTTGGCTTATGCTGCTGCTGGGGATTAAAAATTTGTACATGGCTTTTGCGGGTTGGTGGGGCTTGAGGCGGCAGCACCATGAAGGCCTCGGGCACCCTGAGAGAGTATAAGGTAGTTGGGCGCTGCCTGCCCACTCCCAAGAGCCCAGTGCCGCTGCTTTATCGCATGCGGATCTTTGCTCCCAATCATGTTGTGGCCAAGTCCCAGTTCTGGAACATCGTGTCCCAGCTGAAGAAGATGAAGAAGTCTTCTGGAGATATCGTCTACTGTGGCCAGGTCTTTGAAAAGTCTCCTCTTAGAGTGAAGAACTTTGGCATCTGGCTGCATTACGATTCCAGGAGTGGGACCCACAACACGTACAGGGAGTACAGGGACCTGACCACTGCTGGTGCTGTCACTCAGTGCTACCAAGATATGGGAGACCGTCACCATGCCCGGGCCCACTCCATCCAGATCATGAAAGTGGAAGAAATTCCTGCCAGCAAATGCCGCCGGCCTGCAGTCAAGCAGTTTCATGACTCCAAAATCAAGTTCTCTCTGCCCCACAGAGTTCTGCATCACCAGCACAAGCACCACTTTACTACCAAGAGGCCCAACACCTTCTTCTAAGTTCAGAGACAATGAGACACCTATTTGATTTAAATAAATTTTTCAATTGGAAAAAAAAATTTGTACATGCATACATACATGGCTACATAAGTACATACCTGAAGACAAAACAGCATTGCCAATTAATCAATTCTGAGGACACAACACGTGAAACTTAAATGTTATTTAGCTATGTCTATGTCTTAGGAGGTGAAGGATGACTTAAAGCATTTTCTTGGGAATCTATACAGGTTTATATCGACACAGTGGGATTCTTCAAGCATCTAACAACTCATCTTTGTTCTGAAAGCACTGGGAGTTTAGAGGAATTTTGATGTAACTTTTCTTCCTGTTAACTTGGAATTTGGAATGAGGTGGGATTTTCTTGAATCACTTACCAGCATGCCAGACTAAGACATATGCCTGGGTCCACTTTTATTTTGTGTTAATGAATCCCCATTCATGTGACTCTGCATTACAAAATAAACATTAACCTTGAGGAATTAATTCACTACTTCAAAAAAAGAATTAATTAAAATTAAGCCCTTTTCCATTTTATCAGCAAAACAGTGATACATATCATTCTGTTCTCAGACCATGGAAGAAGCTGTGTATTCTGATGATTTTGTGGTAATAGCAGTAGAAATATCAGACTTTTTTGGGCCCTCTCCCCTTTCTCCTCCTGGCTGTATTTGATGCATTCTTTATTCCAGCTTCAGTGAATTACCTCCCCTGTGGAATTATCTTATCGTTCTGGTCATTATTTTATGGAGGGTAATTTTGGGTGTGTGAAATAGTCGTCATTTTTTACAATTGGTTTTAAGAAACAGGAAAGAATTAGTCTCATTTCAGAGAAAAGAACAAAATAAGTGGATTGTGTGTTAAACCCCAGCTTGTCTGTCTATTCTTTGGAATGTATCAGAAGAATCGAGAAAAGCTTGCCCTTGTCCACTTCTCCTTCACAAGCTGGGGGATATAGACCCTCAAATGAAAATCTCTCATCAGAAACTAGTTTGACTCTTCAATAGCTTCTTTTTTCCAAAATATTTCAGAAACTCCATTTTTTCAATGTGTGCCATCTTTTCAATAAAGGATCCAAGACATTGCTCTCTGTTGTGTATATATATATTTGTTCTATGTTTTCTCTATCCAACTTCAAGGAGTTCTTTCTATTTTAGCCTGATGCTTTTGCTGATTAAGTATTTGCTTCTTCCATCTCTATCCTGACCTTCCTTATGTCTTTTATTTTTTTTTTTAATTTAGAAGTCACAGAATATAAGAATCTCAGAATTGAAAAATAACTGAGAGGCCAGTTATGTGTCCCCAGACCTCTACAGCAAGTCCATGTACAATGTAGCAAACCAGTGGCCCCTCAACTTTCACTCTAAAGTCTCCATGAGAGGGAATCAATCTCTCCCCATAGTAACCTATTCCACTTGGGACTGATCTGATGATCATGAACATGGGTCTATCCCAGGTCCCTTACCCCTTCAAGCCTCTATGACCCTCTTTGCAACTCATGCCAATCATCCCTAATCCTATTCACGTGTTTCAAGCAGAACAAGCAAATTCTGTCTTCCATATTATATATCATATTAGGGGAAGATGAGGCAAAGTAAAAGTCTGAGCAATTGGGACTTTGTAGCTAATATCAGCCCCTGATGAATGCATTCTTCTTGAAGCTGCCATAGCCATTTTCCTAAGCCAAAAGTCGAAATGCATTATCCTTCCCTTAGGAAAACTTCAGTGCACCTGCATAGATTAGCAAGAAAAATTCAAACATTTTTGCCTAGCATTCAATGTCTTGTCAAAGCCACCTTCCCAAATCAAAATTCTGAGTATATCAGCCTAAAAATCAAAGAAACCTTCAACAGGTATCCAAGGATTAGCAAAGAAAATTCAAACTGGTCAAATATTCAAGATCTTTAACATTATTTTTAATGTATTTTTATTTATTTATATAGATATTTCCCAATTCAATTTTGAGTTGCAAATTCTTTCCCTCCCATCACTCTCTTCTTGTTGAGAAGGTAAGCAATTTAATATCAATTATATATTTGAAGTCATGTGAAACTTATTTCTATATGAACCACAATGCAAAAGAAAACAAATAAAATAAAACAAGAAAAATAAGGAACATTTTTAAAAGTATGTTTAAATCTGAATTCAGAGTTTATCAGTTCTCTCTCTGGAGGGAGAGAGTATTTTTCATCCTGAGTCCTTTGGAATTGTGTTGGATCTTTGTCTTCATCAGACTAGCTAACTTGTTCACAGTCGATCATCCTTACAGTATTGCTACTACCATGTACAACACCCCCCTGGTATTGTTCACTTCACCTTGCATTATCTCATATGAGCCTTCCCAGGGTTTTCTGAAACTGTCTTGCTTGTTATTAATTATAGCACAGTAGTATTTCATCACAATCATATTGTTGTACCCAGAAAACATGAACAAGACCCAAGTAACAATTTAGAATTGGACCCTTTATTATACATCCTGTTGGCTGATCAGGCCACATGAGGGGCTGACGAGGTACCACCACCCCACTGGCCCAGGTCATAAAGCAGAGATCTCAGGTAAAACCTCAGCTTTTAAAGGGAGGCCAAGCGGCCAACATTTAGGTATTACATAAGCAGAAATTTGCAGAGGCCAAAAACAGTGATTGGTAAGTACATACCTTGAAATTCCAGCAGGTGCCAAGTCTCCCTGACCCAGGAGCCCGCCCACCTCTGTGGGAGTGTACTGACTGAAGAAGGGCCCACATTCACTGTGGGAGGGTAGAACCAGTCCGCTTACCTCCCTAAGGGAGGGCCAAGGCCGGGGGATGGGAAAACAAGGTGCTACATTTTGGGATGGAAAATCTAGACACTACAATATGTGACAACTTGTGGAGCCATTACCCCAACTGATGGACATCCCCATAATGTCCAACTCTTTGACATCAGAAAAGGAGCTACTATAAATATTTTTGTAGAAATAGGTCCTCTTTTCCCTTCTCTTTGATCCTTTTGGGATACAGAACTAGGAGTAATATTGTTGGCTCAAAGGTTATGCTCAGATTTATAGCCCTTTGCCGATAGTTTCAAATTGTTCTCCAAAATGGTTGGACTATTCTACATCTCTACCAACAATGCCTTAGTGTCCCATTTCTTTTACTTCTCCTCTGGCATTAGTAATATTCCCTTTCTGTCATGTTAATCATGTGAGGTAATATCTAAGAATTGACTTAATTTTCATTTTTAATTAGTAGTGATTTAGAGCATTTTTTTCATCTACTGATTGCTTTGGTTTCTTCTGAAAATTGCCTGTTCATATACTTTGACCATATATAAAATGGGAAACAGCTCTATTTTTTATAAAATTGGCTCACTTCTATATATATTTTAGAAAATAGATCTTTATCAGAATAACTTGCTGTGATTTCCCCCCAGTTTCATATGTTCCTTCTAATTTTGGCTGTGTTAGTTTTATTTGTAGAAAAGTGTTTTTTTTTTAATTCATGTAATCAAAATTATCTATTTCTTTTCCTATGATGCATTCTATCTCTTATTTGGTCATAAACTTTTCCCTTAAATATATATCTAATGGGTACTTCTTCCATGTTCTCTTAATTTACTCATGATTATCACCTTTTATACCTAAATCATTTTTCCATTTTGATCTTATCAGTATACAGTATGAGAGGCTGGTATATGTCCATTTCCTGCCAAATTGCTTTCCACTTTCCCCAGCAATTTTTATTAAATGTTGAATTCTTGCCCAAATGGCTTGATCCTTTATTTTATAAAATACCAATTTACTATCACTCTTTTCTCTCATGTATTTTATACTTAATTTATTTTACTGATTAATCACTATATTTCTTAGGTAATACTAGATTCTTCTAAAGATTACTGTTTTATAATATAGTTTGAAATCTAGAGCTGCTAGGCTGCATTCCTTCACATATTTTTTTTTTCATTTATTCCCTTGATACTCTGGATCTTTTGTTCTTCCAGAAGAATCTTATTAATTTTTTCTAACTCTACAAAGTAATATTTGGTAGTTTGATTGGTATGATTTTTAATAAGATACTTAAGTTAAGGAGAATAGCTATCTGTATTATATTGGCTCAACCTACCCATAAGCAATTAGTATTTTTCTAATTGTTTAGTTCTGTCTCTAGTTGTGTGACAAGTATTTTATATTTGTTTTAATACAGTGTCTGAGGTTTTTCTTGATAGGCAAACTACCAAATATTTTACATTGTTTGCAGTTATTTTAAGTGAAATTCCTCTTTCTATCTCTTCCTGATATATTTTGTTAGTTTGTAGAAATGCAGATGTTTTGTGTGAGTTTATTGAATATCCTTCAATTTACTGAATTTGTCAATTATTCATCTATTATTTTAGGTGATTCTTTAGGGTTTTCTAAATATAACATCATATCATCTGCAAAGATTGATTGTTTTCTCATTGCCTGCTTTTATTTCTTAAATTTCTTTTCTTGTTAATGTATCTAGAATTTCTATTACAATGTTGAATATTAGTGGTGATAATGGGCATCCTAGCTTCACCACTGACCTTACTGATCTTACTTCATGTTCATGTTATTACAGATGATGGTTGTTCTTGATTTCAGACAGATTTTTTAATCACTTTTTAAGCAATTGGAGCTAAGTAACTTGCTCAAGGTTACATGGCCAGTCATTGTTTATGTGTGGGTGCTCATTTTCTGAGGCCGAGACCGATCCCGGGTCATCAGAACTCCAGGCTGGTGCTCTTACTCACTGGGCCACCTAGCTGCCCCTTTTTTATCATTTTAAGGAAACAAAAGATCCATTGATTGCTATGCTTTCTAATATTTTTAATAGAAATGGGTGTGTTATACTTTGTCAAAAACTTTTTTCTGCATCTACTGATATAATCATATTTTTTGCTTTTGCTATTGATATGCTCAATTATGCTGATACTTTACCTAATATTGAACCAGACTCTTATTCCTGGTAAAAATCCCACCTGGTCATAGTGTATGATCCTTGTGATATATTGCTGTGATCTCCTTGCTAGTATTTTATTTAAATTTTTTGCATTAATATTCATTATGGAAATTGATATATGGCTTTCTCCCTCTCTTTTGTTCTCTCTTGTTTGGGTATCAAAACCATAATTTGTTATGAAAGGAATTTGGTAGGGTTCCTTCTTTACGTAGTTTTCAAATAGTTCATATAGCATCAGGATAAACCATTCCTTAAAAGTCTGCTAAAAATCTTGTCCTGGGCAATTTTTCTGAGGGAACTCATTGATGATTACTTTTTGATTTTTATTATTTTTCTGGGATATTATTATTCCATTTCCTCTTATTTTAATCTAATATATATATATACAAATATATACATATACATATGTGTGTATCAAATATTCATCTATTTCATTTAGGCTATCAGTTTTATGGGCATATAATTGGCAAAGTAATCCCCAATAATCACTTTAATTTTATCTTCATTGGTTGTGCATTCAAACTTTTTTTCTTTTTGAAACTAGTATTTTGGTTTTCTTTTTTTATTCAAATTAATCAATAGTTTATCTATCTTATTGCTTTATTTTTCACAAGCCAGCTCCTAATTTTATTTATTATCTCCATGTTTTTTTAAACTTTAGTCTTTATTTTTCCCTTCATTTTTAGAATTTCCACTTTGTTATTCTGTTGATGATATTGAATTTCTTCTTTTTCTAGGTTTATTTGTAAGTTATGTGCCCCATTCATTGATCTCTTTCTCTCTTTTATTGATGTACATGTTTAAAGATATTAGCTTCCCCGTAAGTAGTGATTTTGGTGCTTCTTACAAAGTTTGTAATATTGTCTCATTAATGTCACTCTATATTTTCATAAAATCATTGATTATTGCTATGATTTGTTCTTTAAGCCATTTATTCTTTAGGATTAAGTTCTCAAATTTCCAAATTATTTTTTATTTATACCTCCACAGTCAAGTCAATCCCCCCTGAGAGGTTTATCATATGTATCTTTGCTAAGATTTATTCATTTAAGCTTCTTTCTCATTCATTTTGTTTTTTTTTTTTTATATATTCCCTAAATCGAAAGTTGAATCACCCCATAAGTATAATTTTACTCTTTATTTTCTTCTACTTCCATTTAACTTTTCCTTGAAAAAATTGGAATACGATTCCACTTGGTGAATATGTGTTCCATACCAATATTACTTCATTTTCTATATTTCTTTTAGGAAGATGTAGTTTCCCTGCTTTTCTCCTTTAATTAATTCTATTTTTGGTTTTGCTTTGTCTGAGATCATGATTTGTAGCCCTCTTTTTTTTTTTTTTTACTTTGAAATGAATCATAATAGATTCTACTCCAGCCTCTTGTAACTCTTCATGGTTCTCTCTGTTTCAAATCTATTTTTTATGAGCAACATATTATTGACTTCTGGCTTCTACTCATTTTTGCTCCTTTTTTATAGGTAAGTTCATCCTATCTTGTTTCAGAGTTATGATTGCTAATGTGCCTTTCTCTCTATCTAATTTCCCTCTATTTTTGTCCTGCCACTGTTTTAAAGTGTGTTCTGCTTCTAGTTACTACTTCTTTTATCAGCTTTCCCTTTTATCCCTACTCCTTTCTCTTATTTACTTCCTCTCCTACTTTTCTGCCAGGTAAGATAGATTTCTATTAGCAATTGAGTTTGTGTGTGTGTGTGTGTGTATGTACATATAAATGTATGAATACATAATTCTCCATCTTTGAACCAATTTAGATGTGACTGATGTTCAAGTATTTCTTGCCCCTCCCCAATTTTTTCGACTGTAAAATTTCTTTTTTGCATGCCTCTTTTGAAATAACTTTTTCCCCATTTCTCCCCTTGCTTTCCAGTTCTCCCAAAGCATCCTTCTTTCTTCTCTGTCCATTATGTTTTTTGATATGTTTTCTTTTTTTTTCAGGGTTTTTAAAAAGTTTATTAAATTTCATTTACCTATTCTGCTGCAAGGTCGAAGCCTCATCTGTATAAAATAGCTCCAATCAAGCAGTTTATTAAAAAAATTAAGTTGGTTTGTACTGCATCTGATCCCAGCCAGCTAACCAATCTCAGTAAATTATTCCCATGGACAGAAAACCAAAAGTATTTTGAACAATACTGGTGATGGATGGAGTTGGCCATTACAACATTATTGATTTAAGGCTTTTTACAGATAAAATTCTAGTTCTGAAGTACGTAGTCTTAGAATTCATTTTTACCACATGATGTAATAAATTCAGAACTAGACAGACACTAACTTGAAATTACAAGGAAGAAGTTGTGCAAAAGGTGCAAATAGTAAAAAGCATTTTTATCCTGTCATTTCTGAGTAGTTAAGATTTTTTTCCATGCCATGGTGTTGTTTCAGAAGTGTTAAAGTTACTAACCTTCCATATACCACTAATTTCGGACAAAACTATACTGGGCTGCATTCTTATGCTAATTTATTTGGGGATCCAGTGTTCAATCCTCAATAGATTTTATGTATCTCTCATATGCTTCTTCACTCATCAGTTCATCAAGTTCTGAAGGGTTGCTCAGAGTCATCTTGATCAGCCAACCATCTTCATAACAAGATTTGTTGACAAGTCCTGGGTCTGCAAGAGCTACATTAATTTCAGTTACTTCTCCTGATAGTGGGGAATAGAGTTCACTGGCAGCTTTCACACTTTCCAAAGCTCCAAATTCATCTTGTTTGTTCAATTTTGTTCCAACTTCTGGAAGACTACAGTAAACTATATCTCCCAATGCTTCCTGTGCAAAATTGCTGATTCCCACTGTTCCAATACCATTTTCAGTTGATATCCATTCATGCTTTTCTGTGAACTTTCGAACAACCAGACGCATGGTGCTGGTGCAGAGGCCCCGGGAGGCGGCGGCCGCTAGGAAGGGAGGGGAGCCTGGGCCGGGGCGGGCCTGGAGACGCGTGGGGGCGGCTGAGAGGGAGGCCAGGGACCTGGAGGTCTCAGCCCCGACCACCGCCCACAGGGACGAGGCCGCGACCCGCATGCTCCTGGCCACTCGCAGCGCCATCTTCTCCAGCAGCGGGGCAGCCCTGGACCTTGATATGTTTTCTTAACATAATTCACTAACTTTCACAACCTTTTTCTATATATCCTTCTAACTGTCCTAACAATAATAATATTTTAGAAGATACATGTTTCATCTTCCCATATAGAAAAGTAACCTATAAACCTTTTATGACTTCTTTTTCATCTTTATCTGTTATGCTTCTTTTGAATATTTGATCGTCAAATTTTCTATTCAACTCTGGCCTTTTCAATAGAGATGCTTGAAAGTCCTCAATTTCAGTAATCATTTTTTTCTCTTGAAGAATTATACTCAGCTTTTCTGGGTAGGCTATTTTTATTTGTAATTACAGCTCTTTTGTTTTACATGTCATGTCTTAAGCCTACCATTCCTTTATGGTGGTAGCTGCTAAATCTTGTGCAAACCTGAGTGTGGCTCCAAAGTATTTGAATGGTTTCTTTCTGAATACTCAAAGTATTTTTTTCTTTGAACTGGGATCTCTGGAATTTGACTATTTTATTCCTGGCAGTTTTCATTTTGTAATGCTTTTTTGAAGGTGATCAGTAGATTCTTTCCATTTCTAGTTTGCCTTCTGATTCTAGGATATCAGGGCAGTTTTCCTTGATTTTTTTTAATATGATGACTAGGCTCTTTCTTTTAGCAAATCTTTCAGATAGTTCAATAATTCTTACATTGTTTCTTCTCAATCTCTTTTTCAGGTAAATTGTTTTCCTGGTAAGATATTTCACATTTTCTTTTATTTTTTCATTCTTTTGACTTTGTTTTATTGTTTTTTGGAGTCTTGTTGAGTCATTAGTTAACAATTACTGAATTTTAAATTTTAAGAAATTATTTTCTTAAGTAAGATTTCTATCTCCTTTTCCATTTGGTCATTTCTGCTTTTTAAGGATGTGTTTTCAAAAATGAATTTTTTACTTCTTTTTCCATTTGGTTATTTCTGTTTGTTTGTTTGTTTTTTAAGTTGATATTTTCTTCAACATTTTTGTGTTTCTTTTACCAAGCTTGCAATTATCTCTTTCAAAATTTTATCCTTTTGCTTTCATTTCTTAACCCGTTTTTCCTCTATTATTATTATTATTTAATTTTGAAAATCAGTTTTAAGGCTTCCAGGAATCATTGTTGGGCTTTTCCTATTCACCTTTTTCTTTGATACTTTGCTTGAGCCTTTTAAAAAAATTAAAATGTTTGTGGTTGTTCATTCATTTCAGTCATGTTCAACTCTTCATGACCCTATCTGAGGTATTCCTAGCAAAGATACTGAAGTTGTTTACTTTTTCCTTCTCCAGCTCATTTTACAGATCAGAAACTGAGGCAAATAGGATTAAGTTGGCCAATAGGATAAGGCAAATAGGATATGAGTTGCCCTGGGCCACAGAGGTGGTAAGTGTCTAAAGCCAGATTTGAACCCATCTTTCTGACTCCTAGAACAACACTCTCTCCACTGAGCCAAAAATCTGCCTATCTATTAAAATATTCCTTAAAAACTATTGTACTTAAAAAATAGACTAGCTCAAATGGCAAAGGAGGCCCAAAAGGGCAACGAGGAGAAGAATGCCTTAAAAAGTCGAATTTGCCAGATGGAAAAAGAATCTCAAAAGTTCACTGAGGAGATTCATTCCTTCAGAGTTAGACTGGAGCAAATGGAAGCTAATGACTTTATGAGAAATCAAGGTTCTGTTAAGCAGATCCAAACAAATGAAAGATTAGAAGGCAATGTGAAATATCTCATAGGAAAAACCACTGACCTGGAAAATAGATCCAGGAGAGACAATTTAAAAAATTATTGGACTACCTGAAAGCCATGATCAAAGAAAGAACCTAGAAATCACCCTTCAAGAAATTCTCAAGGAAAATTGCCCTGATGTTTTAGATCCAGAGGGCAAAACAGAGGTTGAAATAATCCACCAATCACCTCCTGAAAAAGATCCCAAAAAGAAAACTCCCAGGAATATTATAGCCAGGTTCCAAAATCCCCAGATCAAGGAGAAAATACTACAAGCAGCCAGGAAGAAACAATTTCAATATTGTGGAAACACAATCAGAATAACCCAGGACCTGGCAGCTTCTACACTGAGGGATTGAAGGGCATGGAATATGATATTCCAGAGGGCAAAAGAACTAGGAATGAACCCAAGGGTCACCTACCCAGCAAAACTGAGTATTTTGTTTCAGGGGAAAATATGGTCATTCCGTGGAATAGAGGACTTTCAAGCATTCTTGAGGAAAAAACCAGAATTGAATAGAAAATTTGACATCCAGACACAAGAAGGAAGAGATGCCTGAGAAGGTAATCAGGGAAAAGAAATCAAAAGGAACTTATCAAAGTTGATCTATTTACATTCCTATATGGAAAAGCAATAACTGTGACTGATGATATCTTTCTCACTATGAAAATAATGGAAGAAGGGGGTGTGGTCATATGAATACATATGTGAATGTGTGTGTATACGGTTACAGTTATATGGATAGAGGGCATAGGTTGAATTTGTTGGGAAGGGAGAATACTCAAGGGATGAAAGTATGAGGTGAGAGAGTAAAGTGGCAAGAGGAGATGGGGAGAGACAGGGTAGGGTAAACTATCCCATGTAGAAGAAGCAAGGGGAAGTGGTTGCAAAGGAGGGGGAGAATAAGGAAGGCTAAAAAGACAAAACCACATTCCCATTGAATTTGGTTCAGGGAGAAAATGACATACATACTAAATGGGTTATCTCAACCTGCAGCAGGATAGGGGGGAGGGGGATGAGAGGAGGGATGATGGATGGGAGGGCATCCTTGGGGGGAGGGGAGGTTGGAAGTACCCACTATAGAAGAGGGACAGGATTATGTAGGGAATGGACCAGGTGGGGGGTGGGATGAGTGGGAGGGAATTATAAGCAGCCTTGTACAATATATCTACTATGATAATGTTTTGCATAGCTAGACATGTACAACATATACTGAATTGCTTATCTCCCAAGAAGGAATGGGTGACAAGGGAGGAAGGAAATGGATCTGAAATTTGAGGTCGTAACATTAAATGTTTTAAATATATATAAATATTATTAGTAATACTCTTTCGCTTGTAATAGGGAGATAAGATGTGCAGGCATTGGGACACAAAGATTCACCTTCCTCTAATGGAAAAGTCGATGGGGGTATGGGAGAAAGTATGGGAGAGAGCAGATTGGAGGAAGTGATATCTTGTGGGACTACTATTCTGGGAGGTTGGGTAGGGGAATAATGGGGGGAAAATGATTGTAACTCAAAATCTGGCGGAAATGAATGATGTAAAACAGAAGTTAATAAAGCATTTGTTTAAAATAAAAAAAAAAAAAAAAACTATTGTACTGGGGTGGCTAGGTGGCACAGTGAATAGAGCACAGGCCCTGGAGTCAGGAGGACCTGAGTTCAAATCCAACTTCAGACACTTGATACACTTATTAACCATGTGACCTTGGGCAAGTCACTTAACCCCAATTGCTCTGCCCTCCCCCCTCCAAAAACAGCAAAAAAAAAATAATAATTTTAAAAACCTATTATGCTATAGGAAATGATGAATAGTATGCTCTCAGAGAAACCTGGAAAAAGTTATATGAGCTGATGGAAAGTGAAATATACTATACACAAAGTAATAGCAATATTGTAGAAAGATCAGCTGTGAATGACAGCTATTCTCAGCAATGCAATGATCCAAGACAAGTCTGAAGGACTTAGGATGCAAAATACTATCCATTCCCAGGCAAAGAACTTGATATCTGAATGCAGATTAAAGCATACTTTTTTTTTTACTTTCTTTCTTTTTTCACTTTTTTGTCTATGTTTCTTTCACAATATGACTATTATGGAAGTGTTTTGCATGACCACACATGTATAACCTATATTGAATTTCTTGCCTTCTGAATGAGGAGGGATGGGGAGGAAGAAATGGAGAGAATTTGGAAATGAATGTTAAAAATTGTTTTTACATGTAACTTGGGAAAATAAATTACTAAATGAAAAAAATCTGTGTGTGTGGGGGTGAAGGATAGCTGAGGGACCTGGATAAGGAATCATCCTCCCCCCAAGAGTACACGTATATTTTCCAAGGTTACAGAGCTACTGAATTGGGTCTAGAATCTTTATTTAGAAGCCACTCCTGATCCCACAGCTGGTAGTGTTTCCTTTCCCATCCAAAGCACCTTATACATATTTTCTATATAATTTGTCTCTAATGTCTTGGGTGTTTACATAGTATTCCCTCTGATAGAATGTGAGTTCCTTAAAGACATTCACACTGTTTAGCTTTGGATATTTGGCCTCAGATTCTAGTCCCATCCCTGACATATTCTAGTTGTTGTCTTGGGGCAAGTCATTCAATTTCAAAACTGCAAATTGAAGCCCTTCCCTCTAAAGTTACCTTGCATCTCCACACTAAGCATCATATGTTTACCTGTTAATTTTCATCCCCCTCCCCCCGTGGGCTGTAAACTCTCATGGGGCTGGGGCACTGTCTGCCTTTATTTTTATTCCATGAACTTGGCACACTGCCTACCACATAGTAGAGGTTGATTAAATGCTTGTTGATTTTTGATCAATCGACTAATTTGGTGAAGAAAAAAAAATATTGATGTATTGGTAGAGAGATAGCTCTTACCTTTAGAAAGCATTTCTCTTACATGTCCCCAGCCTAATTTGTCTCTTCAAAGTTCTTCTAATTCCCAAATTCTGCCTTTTGGGTTCAAGTGTACAGAGACAAATCTGTCTTCCATCTCATTGGCCTTCAGATCCTTGAAAACAATATTTTGCCCTAAGGATTCTAGTCTTCACTTCTGCAGAATTATCCCTATATATATATATATATATACAATGTCTTACATCAGATATCAATGTTGATTGCATAGTTAATATAAGACATATAAAATATGTTTAAGATATCTAACATTTATACTATTATGCAAAATATGTAAACTACCATGTTTTATCTTTGTATAAAATGAATAAAAGATATATATATATATCATATATATATATAAATTTTTATATATGGCCTATATATAAATATATATTTATATATTATATATAAAATATATATAAATATTTATATTTATATATATATATATCTTGCTGTACTTGTCTGATACTCTATGTATCTATTACCTTTCTATTTTTAATGTATTTGTCTAGCTTTACTAACATGGATTCATCCAAACCCTTCAGTATGCCAATGACCCTCTATACTATCTAGGTTCTCAATGCTCTTCCTAAAATGTACTATCTGAACATTAACATATGATTTTTTAAAAATAAGATTGAATGATTGAAATAACTAAATGCCCCATATGTAATTCACCACATTCCATAAAGGAGGCAGCAGTGTACAATGAAGAGAACCCTGGCTATGGGCTTGGATTCTGGCTCTGAGGCTTGCTCCTGCATAAATCTGGGCAGCTCCTGTGACCCTCCTGGGCCAGTGATGTGAGAGTGTTAGACTAGTCGGCCCTTCTACATCTTCTGCTATGATGTAGGAATCAATTCAAAACCTTTGCTAGGCAAAGGGTACATGTACCAAAGTCAACCTTCTCTGCCCTCAAGGAAGTAATTACATTACTTCTGGATAAGAGGAAGACAATAACTAAAGAGAGCAATTCAATGTAATTGATGATGGACAGCATGCTAAAAACTAAGCTTGGGAAAGCTTTCTAACGGGAAATGGAAACTGAGTCAAGCTTGGAATAAAGCTAAGACTTTGAAGAGAAAGAAGTATTGAGAGTATGCATGACAGGCATAGGAGTTAGATTTAAAAGGATATATGCAGGAGCTGAGTCTCCAGTTTGGGAAACCACAAATTGGAAAGTTTCCCCATAGCCCAGAATGCATGAAGGGGAGTAAGATGAAATATCCGCAGGGTGGGCTGAAGCCAGGCTGTGAAGGGATTTTCCCAGCAAGCTGAAAGGTGGACAGTGTATTATTGGGGCAGTGGAGAGTGGCAGAGTCTCTTCTCCCAGAGGAGTGCTGTGGTCAGCCCTGTGATTTAGGAAGATCATTTCAGTAACTCTGGAGAGATTGGATTGTCTGAGGAAGTGACTGGAAGCACCATCTCAGTTCGACATGCTATTAGAGGGAGACCTAAGCTCTCTAGTCATTGAACTAAGATGGGGATGGAGTGCCTGTTTATTTCAAGAGAATAACCTTGGCTAGGCATTTGTCAGACTCTAGAATAGGTCAGCAGAGAACTGAAAATAAAGAAATTACTGCCAGTGAGTCAAAAGATGATTAAAAAGGTCTTTGTTAATTACTTTACTAATCTAATTATTTATCATTTTAAATCTTTAATTAATTTATTTTGTCTTCATTTATCTCTTTGTAATCAAGTAGTTTAGTCTTTCTAGGAAGAAAATTACATGAAAATCACTTAGACAAACTTTAGAAATTTTTCATAATTAGGAAATGTATATATATATATACACACATATATATATATATACATATATGTATAAATATATATAATATATCATTTCTTCTCTCAAGTTATAAACATATTTCAGAGCCCTTTAAATTGATTCATTATTGAGTATCATCTTCTCTCCAAAGATGCCTGAAGTTCATATCATGGAGATCTAAAAGGATCTTAGAAATCATCTACTCTACCTCATTTACAAATAAGGTCCAGACTGGTTCAATGAATTGCCCAAGGTCTCACCAGCAGTGAAAAGTAGAAACAGTGGATTTAAACCTGAGTCTTTCAAATGCAAATTCAGAGTTCTTCTAACTTGCTAAGAATATTTTAATCATACAAAAATGTAATGTCCTGATTTTCCTAATTATCCTCAATTTTAGTGTATGAAAGATCTACGTGAAGCATTCTGTTAAGAATTGGGGCTCCAACAGAAAGGCTAGATACTCTATTCTGGCCTAATTAAGGGAGGTAGACAGATAGCAGAATCCAGCTTAAGTGACCCAGAAGCCTCTAGGAATGATGTTCAGGCATATAGCATTCCAAAATTGAGGAGCTGGTGGCAGTAGCTCTTTATATCCCATTGTCAAAAAATCATGTGATTAGAATATTAGTATGAAAACAATAGAAAACATAAGGGGCAGATTATTTCATGCAAGAGAAAAATATAGAGTAAGCTGTGCCTTGGAGATCCTGCCTTAGGTCTAACCATGCTTCAACTTTACATCACTGTAAGGAGAATCAACCTCCCCCCGAGTGAATCTCTAGATCCTTGAAACTTTAAAATACACTATATTTCATATTTCTTTGAAGGGAATCCATGTTGATGAGATCACAAATACCATGGCACAATAGAGTGTTCGTTTTAAACATGTAAATCTGAAAGTTTCACCTGGCTTACTGATCAGCATTAATTGGAATCTTCTGTTTTTGAAGCAATTATTTTTCACAGTTCAGGAAAGAATATCCCTGCCATTGTCTTTATCTGTCAGTCTGTCTGTGTCTCTGTGTCTCTGTCTCTCTCCCCTCTCTGTTTCTGTTTCTGTCTCTCTGTCCCTGTCTCTCTCTGTCTCTGTCTCTCTCTGTCTCTGTCTCTGTCTCTGTCTCTCTTTCTCTCTCTCTCTCTCTCTCTCTCTCTCTCTGTCTCTCTGTCTCTCTCTCTGCCTCTCTCATATCCAAATGCATCCCCATGCACACACAAACAGAAACATACATTATCTACATATTCTTGTGCAGATAATCATGTGCATCATTCATACTTCTCTAAAGCAAAGGAATCTGTTCTTTCCTTCCCTGAAACAGCCTTTTTGCCACTTGATTAAGCTTTAAGCCACTGGAAATGTTTCAAGGAATCCCCTGGACTTTCTTCTGGTTTGTGACAGCCCCCAACCTGCCTGGGCTTTGCTATCTTCTCCCATGATTGCCTTATTAAAATGGCTGGCACATGGAAGTTTCCCTGCTCCAATGCCTTTCTCATGTTCTGTTTTCCTTCTGATCTTTCCTGGAAAACTGCCATTTCCACTTAAATGCCTCTCTCTGCCAAGGCCCACATTAATGTTTGCAACTGCTCTTTTGAATAAAAGAATTTTAAAAATATGATCTGAACAAGGTGGCTTCTAATGGATTGTAATTTGTGATCTTTTTTGTGAATTTTGATGTGCAACCTATTAATCATTTGTTCAATCTCATCTTTCTAGGGAGAAACACAAACTCTTCAGCTTTTAGATGGATATCAACCACTTCCACAGCTACAGCAAATGGACAAACATAGCTTTATCTTTCTGACCATGTGAAAATTCGATATAACATTTACATTATCCATTTTCCTGGTTTTATATCCCCTTGTGTTGCAGTAAGCACCCCTGCATCCCCAGGGTGGCTGCCAACACAGGTTCTTAGATACGCTTTGCTAAAGAAAAGCAACTCAAAATGGGTTAACAAGTTTAATCAATCAAACAAACATATCGTTTACCTAGTTCAGGGGGAAAAGGTCAGCACCCCAAACTTCAGAGTATACAGAGGTTACAAGCAGAAGTTACAAGACTGAGAAACATTTCAGCAGACAGGCTTCCAAACTGTCCAACCATTACATACATCCATACCTAATCACAGTTACCAGAGAGGGAAGCTTCAACATCTGGGTTTTTAAAGCCGGGGTTCTCTCAACAGCTGCCCAGAATCTCATCTAGTCAAGTCACACAACACTTCTCAAAGTGAGCCCCCTGGCTTTGAAAAACCCAGATGTTGATGCTTCCCTCTCTGTAACCTGTGATTTGGTATGGATGTAATGATTGGACAGTTGGAGGCCTGTCTGTTTGAAATGTTTCTGTCTGTATACTTTGAAATTTAGGTTGCTGAACTTTTTTCCCTGAACTAGGTAAATCATATGTTTGATTGATTAAAGCAAGATTGTTAACCCATTTTGAGTTGCTTTCCTTTAGAAAAGCAGATCTAAAACCTGTGTTGGCAGCCACCCTGGGGATGCTGGGTGCTTGCTGCTTGCTGCAGCACCTTGACAACTCACACTGACACCTCTGTGCTCAACAATGGGTTCCCCCAGTCTATTTGATTTATGAAAGTCACCTGTGCCTTGCATAAATCATGTTTATGTGGGGGCCAAGCCAATGGAATGTGGTATGGCAGAACCACTCCAGGTGGTTTCCTAATGACTTCCTTCAGAATCAGTTGGGCTAAAGGACTGTACCATAACATATAAGGAAACCATTAAGGGAAGAGAAAGCACAGATCAGGAGGGGATTTAGGCATCTACTTAGTCCAAACTCCTCATTTTGCATCTGTGGACACTGAGGAACAGAGAGGTGATGTGATTACAAAGGCAGGAAGCATCACATGAAGGATGCTAACCCAGATCTTTCTGACCTCAAGAGAATACTTCATGTGATCACCTGTGTCCTTTTGATGTCCTGGTTTTCTTTCTGCACAATAAAAACAATAAAAACAAATGGATATAGAAGGCCCATCTTATGTAAAATAAAATAATTTAGATGGGCCATTTACAAAGTTTACCCATCAGTGCATATGTGTGTGGGGGGGGGGGGTGAAGAACACCATAAATTGTCCGCAAACTGAATCCAGAACTTTAGGGAAGATGAAGAGGGGGAGACCATCTTCTGGGAAATCCAGACACTGTATTGACTCCAAAGTTTTCCATAAAACAAATGTTTTTCTTTAGAATGACAAAACCCTGGGTATGCCCTTGTCTGACTATGAGTCATATCATCTCCAAAAAATTGAAAACAAATACTATACAGGAGGCAACAAAGAAGCACATAGTAGGGGTGATAGAGGGAGGGAGAAAACATTCAAGGCTCCTATTGTGTGCCAGGCACTGTGCTGCATACTTTATAGATAAAAATTCATTTGTTCCTCAAAACAACATCATGAATTCAGTAATAGGCTGACACCTATTTTATAAGGAAGATGAAGGAACAGGGCCCCCGACTGTCCCAGGCTCACATTAGGAAGGATCTGAAGTCAGATATGAGCTCAATGATTCTAGGCCAGGGACATGGTGGCAATGGGGCCTGTGGTGCCATTGTCCCTAGCCAATGGGAGGGGGTGTGACACATAAGAAGGAAGGAAGCAGAAGGAAGGGTGGGGGCAAGATCTAGAAGAGAGGCAACCTGTCCCATGCTGAGAGTGAGAAATATCCCAGGAGAATGTCAGCAAAGGCTCATGAAAGAACTTTAAAATTGTCCTAAAGCATCCCAAACCTCTCCATGCATTACTTCTGAGCATATGCATGTATGTATGCATGTATATATATATATATATATACACATGCATACATGTATGTGAATGCCTATATATGAATATGTGTACATATACACATGCACAGATCTATATATTTCTATGATTTATATGTACATATATATAGAGAGAGAGACAGAGAGACAGAGACACATAGTGTCTATGGGCATGTGTACAGATGACTCAGTGTCCAGAACACATTGGTAAACTGTCTATATGGATATATAGACTCAGTGTTGATGGGGTGCCTACACACATATACAATGTGTCTATTCACATAGACACTTTATCTGTGCATATGGACCCTGACTCTGTGGATACACACATAGACACTGTAACTGAGTGACGGACACTGAGTCTGTGTACACTCCCATAGATGATGGGTCTACATATTCATGGCCATACGTATGTGTGTGTGTGTGTGTGTATGTGTATGTATGTATGTGTGTGTGTGTGTGTGTGTGTGTGTGTGTGTGTGTGTGTGTGTGTGTGGTGTTGGAAATATGGATATTAAAATTCTAACTTTCCTGATGAAACAATTGAGACACAAAATTGGTTAAATATGTTCCCTAGTATTCCATATCCATCAGTGACAAAGACAGGGTTGGAACCTTGTTTTTCCTGACACCCAGATACACAGTCTAGCCACTGTCCTATATTGTCTCTTGTGTTTCCCTCATTGTTTCCTTGTTTCCTGGTCAGCCTTCTTTGTATGTGTTCAGTGGTACTGAATCCACATCATGCTATGGGGTAATATTAACAAAGCAAACCTTAAAAGTGTTAACAATGTAGTAAAGTCAGCCTGGTGAAGTGAGGAGAAATAATGGACCAAGTCCCTGGCTTTGTCACTTATTGGACATTGAAACTTCAAGGACAGGGCCCATTTTTGGACATTTCTCTTTTAAGTAGAAGAAACATTTATATTAAGTTTACTTTGTAATTTTTTCCCCTTGTACTTTGAGGGTGATTAATTTTCTTTGAAGTATAGCTGTTTTAATCTTATTGGTTTCTATACTAAAACTTCAGTAGTTCTTTTTGCTTCTTTTGAAAATTTTAGATGATCCTTCTCCCCTCTCTGAACTTGAACATGGCTGCTTTTTATCAAGGTCATTCTGAGGATAATTACAAGCACCCAATCTGGGCAAGCTGCCAAGCCTAGGCCAACTGTCACCTGATAATGTCATTGACTGTATATCATTCTTAGGCTAATTATGAGGACCAGCCCATCATAACCTCCCCTGCCCACAGATACCAGGCAGCTGTATCTGAGGATGCAGATGGTTTTGAATGCATGCCAATGTTGAATTTTCATGAAAGACCAATCACAGGTTTGGAAAAAGTTCTCCTGCAAGGTCAGACATACATGCTGGATAACAAATGCTCTTAAATGCTCAAGGACAATGGAGAAGTGGTATTCTTAATAAATAGTGATAGGCAAGTGAAACTTCTTTCTTCTCCACTAAATAAGTAAGAATAACACTGCTTCCTATGCCACATGGCCAAAAAACCAAGCCTGCTGAAGATGCCAAATGCTGAGGGGAAGCCCTAAGGGCTTCCTTCTCCAGACCTATTAATTGAGAACATATAACCATCTAGGATAACCCTATGAGTAATGTCAGAAGCCATTGGATTTCACTCTTCTTTTCCATTACTTCAGAAAATGATCGATGATATTTTGTTCTTTGATAAAATATGTGTAAAAAGGAATATTTTCTATTTGAATTTTCTTTCTATCTTTTTTTAATAGTAGACTACTTCATTGCATAAGGCCACTGATATAGAGAAGATTTTTTACTATGTGTTGTGAAATAAACAGGAAAATTCATCATATAATATCCTATGAAATTATTCTCTCAACGTAAGACCTTGAATATCAAAAGAAAGTAAGGGGAATCTAAGTCACAGATCCCCTGTGGCAATCTTTGGGGCTGAAATTTGTGGGCATGAACAATGCAGGGATATGTATTTATTCCCCGTATGTATTTGTTTAAAAAATAAGATTTTGGGGGGCAGAGTCAAGATGGCAGAGTAGAAACAGGACTTCCTCAGAGCTCCAGCCCACACCACTTCAAAATTATATTAAAGGGGAACTCTGAACAATCTCTGGAGCTCCAGAACCGAAAAAATCACACAGAGAAGCTAACCACCCACTGAGGACAGTCCTGCAGCCCGGCATCAAGCCGCAAGCCCAGCACTCTGGGAGCTGAGTCCACGACTGCCTGAGTCAGAGATTTTAGCCCCAGGGCGGCAGAACCAGCAGCCAGCTGGAGAGACACTAGAACACCAGCAGCTGTGGCGTTTCCAGAATTACCAACACATAGACACAACAGACAAGGCGAGAGGTTAGTGCCCTATGGGTTTTGGGACTCATTATTTAGGAGAGCGTGTAGGCCTCTCTCACTAGGGGCAAGAAGCCCCTGAGAAGCAAGAGCACCCATGGACACACTCGTCAGCTTTAGTTCCTGCCCTGCTAACTGTAGCGGAACCCAGTGATCAGTCTTGGGGGTAACGCTCTTGATTTAACCTTCTTGGATCTGGATTGCAGTTTAGAGTAGAGGTCTTGGGGTGTGTGACCAGCTTGCCAGAGTATGTGGGGGCTTCAGAGAGGTCACCTAACTAATACCTCTGGCAGTAGGGGAAACCCCAGAGTTTGGGACAAAAGCTCCCCTGGCTGGTGGCAGAGTACTACTGTGGCAAAAAGCCCAAAAGTCAAGTAATTGGGTGGCAACATGCCTAGGCAAAGGAAACAAAATAAACAGAAAAATTCAACATTAGACTCCTATTTGGGGGGCAAAGAGGATCAAAGCATGGAACAAGAGGAGGACTGGGAAGTTAGAACTCCTGCACCCAAAGCCCCAAATGAAAATACAAGCTGGTTAAAGGCCATAGAGGACCTTAAGAAGGATTTTGAAAATCAAAGAAGAGAACTGGAGGAAAAATTGGGGAAAGAAATGAAAATGCTGCAAGAAAATTATGAAAGGAGAGTCAACAGCCTTACTGAGGAAAATGCAACCTTTAAAATAGACTAACGCAAATGGCAAAAGAGGCTGAAAAAGGCAATGAGGAGAGGAATGCCTTAAAAAGCAGAATTTGCCAGATGGAAAAAGAATCTCAAAGGCTCACTGAGGAGAATCTTTCCTTCAAATTTAGAATGCACCAAAGGGAAGCTAGTGCTGTTAAACAGATCCAAACAAATGAAAAAACAGAAGGCAATGTGAAATATCTCATGGGAAAAACCACTGACCTGGAAAATAGATGCAGGAGAGATAATTTTAAAATTATTGGACTACCTGAAAACCATGGTCAAAGAAAGAACCTAGAAATCATCCTTCAAGAAATTCTCCAGGAAAATTGCCCTGATGTTTTAGAAACAGAGGGTAAAATAGAGGTTGAAAGAATTCACCAATCACCTCCTGAAAAAGATCCCAAAAAGAAAATTCCTAGGAATATTATAGCCAGGTTCCAGAATTCCCAGATCAAGAAGAGAATATTACAAGCAGCCTGGAAGAAACAATTTGAATACTGTGGAAATGCAATCAGAATAGCACAGGATCTCGCAGCTTCTACACTGAGGGATCGAAGGGCTTGGAATATGATATTCTCCAGGTCAAAGGACCTGGGATTAAAACCAAGAATCACCTACCCAGCAAACCTGAGTATCTTGTTTCAAGGGAAAATATGGTCATTCAGTGGAATAGAGAACTTTCAAGCATTCTTGATGAAAAAACCAGAATTGAATAGAAAATTTGACATTCAGATAAAGAAGCAAGAGATGCTTGAGAAGGTAAACAGGGAAAAGAAATCATCATGAACTTATAAAAGTTGAACTGTTTATATTCCTACATGGAAAAAAATAACTGTACCTGATGAAACTTTTCTCAGTATGAAAATGATTGAAGAAGGGTATATGGGCATATGAATACATATGTGAATGTGTGTATATATGTTTACAGGTATACATAGATAGAGGACACAGGTCGAATGTAATAGGAAGGGATGATACTTAAAAGGTGAAATTAAGAGATGAGAGAGGAATATAATGAGAGGAGATGGGGAGAGACAGAATGAGATAAAGTATTTCATGTATAAGAGGCAAAGGAAAATGGTTACAAGGGAGGGGAAGAACAGGAAGACAAAAAGACAAAACCTTATTCTCATTGAATTTGGATCAGGGAGAGAATGACATACATACTAAACAGGATATCTTACCCTACAGGAGAGTAGGGGATAAAAGGGGAGATGATGGAATGGAGCGTGGGAGGGAAGGGGGGGAGGGAAGTTGGAAGCACCCATCTATTAAAAGGGACAGGATCGAAGTAGGGAATAGACCAAGTGGGGGGTGGGATAGGAAGGAGGGAAATATAGTCATTATTTTACAATATATCTACTATGGTAATGTTTTGCATAGCTACACATGCACAACATATACTGAACTGCTTATCTTCCCAGTAAGGGTGGGTGACAAGAGAGGAAGGGAATGAATCTGGAATTCAGAGTTTTAAAATTAAATGTGTAAAAATGTATAAATACCATTATTAATACTATTTTGCATATAATTGGGAAATAAGTTGTACAGGCACTGGGGCACAGAGATTCACCTTGCCCTACTGGGAGAGTAGAGGGGGGTATGGGAGAAGATATGGGAGAGAACAGATTCGATGAGGAGATATCCTGTGGGAATGCTATTCTGGTGTGGGGGGTAGGGAAGAATGGGGAAAAACGTTGTAACTCAATATCTGGCAGAAATGATGTAAACCACACTTTAATAAAGCATTTGGGAATTTAAAAAAAAAAACAAGATTTTGTTCTTCGTGCCTGGATGGGAGTGGGAGAAGTGGGAATGAGATGAAACAAATTATTATTTTTAAAAATTTAAAAAAGGCTTGGGGGTGTAGAGGAAGCTTTCACCATATGTACTAATATGGATGGATTGCAATTTGGAGATTTAGAAGGAATAGTCATAGTGATGAGTTCACAGATTCAGAAAACTATTTGGAATTCAGATAGCACAATACCCCAAGCATTTTGTAACTTGTACAAATTTCCTAAGGCAGAGTTCATAAAGAAAAGGTTCTCATATACAGGCAGCATAGCTGAATAGATAAAGGACTAGTTTTGTTATATGAAGAATAGCTTCTGATACAAAGCACTTTGGGACCTTAAAAACAATATTTCATTTTCCTAGATCTGTTTCCTCATGGATGTGGATGTAGTCAATTTGTGGGTGATGGAAAGACCATGGTCATGACCATTTCTGTGTGTGGCTGCCATGGATTGGAAGAAAAGGTCATAGGAAATGAGTTAATTGCGGAGGTCAGGCATTAGGGTGTTTGGAGGAGTATATCTATGAATGTAGAGTTTGCCTAGTATAAGGCATGGAAATGTGGAGGAAAGAGCAAGCCAAGCATTGAATCTTTCATGAAAGGAAGGGAAATGGCCTGGAGTTCAGTAGGCACAAGCTATTCAACTCTTGAATGAATATTAAATATGTATTGGATGAACCTCAAATGAGAAACAGTTATAAAGTAATGGCTGGGGAGGCAGAAACTAGAAGTCACAATGAGACACAAGGAGTATTCCAATTCCCTTGCCTTGACTGTCAGAGGTATGAGTGAAGTTAAAAAAAAGATTTAAAGTTCTACCAGTGTTAGCTAGAGTGGACAGGGAGGCCAGCCAGCAGGTTGGGCCAGAAGATGGAAGCAGTTGAGAAGAACAAAATAGTCAAGATAAAAACCTTTGCTCCTGATTGTGTAAGCATTTCAGAGAGCACAGTAAGAGGGATTGGAAACATAGAATAAGGTGTTTGCGGATGGGTAAAGGGGTTCAGAATAAGTAGAGGGCAGTGCTGGTGAGGAATGAAGTTTGAATAAGTAAAGCCATGGATTTAGAATCACTGAAGTGGGTGGAGGGGTGCAGGGGGTATGACAGGGTGGAGTGTATGTAGGTTTTCATCATGCTGAGAGCTGTGGTTTCTTCATGAAATTTTCTCAGCTTGTTGGGCAGAAGTATATACCTGGAAAAATGGAAGGGAAGACACACCTTCTTGAATGGTAGGCTCATGTAAGATGGAGAGAAGGGAGTAAAATAGGATGGTATTTTTGTTTGCCCTCTTTTGTGGACTCAGGAGAGGTGACTAGTGAAGAGAATGGACTAGAATAGCATTTCCCTCTATCTAAGAGGGTTTCACTGCATGGTTCATAGAAAGACTTGTTGGTTTTTAGGGGACAACTGCAGAGTGATTACAAAGTCAAGGAATCTTTGTTTGCAGCCAAGGCCAAATGGTAATGCTTGGGCATCTCGGGGTCTGGACAACAAGGCAAACTGTAAAGCCTTGTGGAACTTAGGGAACAAATGGGAAGGATCTGTTTTCTGCCACCTTACTAAACAGATTGAGGTTGGTGACTACATGCTCAGCCAAGTGGAGTGAATGTCCATCTTCCTGAATGATGACTTATGAGAAAGAAGTAATGGTCCCTGTGGATAGAGGGACTCAAGGCTCTGGCATGTACCTAATGGGTGACAGACTAAGAGAGGGCTGACATCCTGGGAGATGAATTTCTAATGATCTGGGTCATACACTTGTTCTCTTTCCTTCTCTCTCTTTGCTTCCCTTACAATGATTTTCCATCTTGGATAGTCCTCTTTAGAAATAAATGAATCACTCTATCCTCAAACAGATGCTTCCTCTGCTTAAGATAAGAGCTCCGTATAAAGTTCTGCCTCCTGAACAGTGACAAACACAGGGAAAATTCATAGGATTTCATACTTGTTCTCAGAGTTTTAGAGTGGAAAAGGGTTGGGGTCAAAGAAGATGCTTATTAAATACATAAGATTGTACATTTAACCAATCAAAATTTAAGGCAATTATACTTATTGCCAAGGGTGGTAGTGTTGGAATTATTCATGCTGAGCAAAACCATACTAGCTCTGATAATGAGTAATAGTGTTTAATATCAATTTTACTAAAGCTATTCACATTTTAAAATGCCTCTTTTGTATTAAAACAGTTGGCACAATATTAGACAGCTTTATGATCGACAGTCATATACAACACACAAAAGGCAATGCTAACTGAGAACTCTGAGAGATGCATGCAAAACTGTTCTTAGAGAAAGAAGGGGAAGCATTTAGGAAGATCTGAGCTGCATTTTTTCCAAAGATTATTTGCAGTCCTGAATTCCTATAGCTAATTGCCTCTAAGAAAGGAAAACACATTTCATAACAGAAATCTGGAGGGGACATTTAAAGGAAATTTAGCTGGATTTTTAAAAATTTTATTTGATTAAGAATTTGCTTTAGAACAATAAGAATAAAAAAAGAGTAGGGGATTTTTTTTTAAGTACATTAAGAAAGAACAGTGAATATATACATAGAAGTCATCAATGATATATAAAGAGAAGCTCCATTTTTAGAAATGTATTATTATTTCCACACAGCCCAGATATTAAAAGTCAAGCAATAGATACACAAACACACACAAAAATATATGTGCATATGTTGTTGCTATTGTTCAGTCATTCTGTCATATGTAAACTGTTCATGACCCCATGGACTATAGTGTGCCAATGCTACCCATGGAGTTTCCTTGGCAAAGAAACTGAAGTGGGTAGCCATTTCCTTTTCTAGTGAATTAAAGCAAATAGAGATTAAGTGATTTGATCAGGGTCACACAGCTAATAAGTGTCTGAGAATAGATTTGTAATCAGGTCATCATAACTCCAAACACAAGTACTCTACCCACTGAGCCATTTAGCTGCCCATATGTGTTAGAGCTAGCTAGCCAGATAGACAGTAGATAGAGATAGCCATAAAGTGAGCAAGATACATATGTGTGTATATGTGTATTATATATACACACAGAAATATATATGTATACATGCATTTGTATTTAATTTACATATGTGTATGCTTATTTTGTTTGTGTATGTGTTATATGTGTATTTATTATACTATAATCCATAAAAACACTTTTATCTATACCATTAAAATTAATTTCATTATACATGTTAAATACCTGAAACCCAAATCTGGGTAGCAGACCAAACGAAAGGTTAAGACGGGGCCTTTTTCCAGTGAAAGCCCATTTAAGAGTCTGGAAGGACATGCCCATGACACTAGGCTGGGTAATGGCTCAGAGCCTGTGTGGCAGCAATGCCACTTGGCAATGGCAATAAACAATAGTAGCAGTTTCAAGAGCTCTCAATCCAGAAATCAGTATCAGACAATAAAGAGAGTAAAGGAGACATCTGTTCTAGCAATGGGCACAGGATAGGGTGTTGTTTAGTAATGCCATTACCTATACACACTTCTAGGTCTTAGCTCCAAGGTGGAGAGGAATCCTTGATGCCACAACTGAGTGTGTCCTGAAAAGCAGCACCACTTCGTATCACAAAGGAGCCAGGACCCTAAGAAGCAGAATTACCTGCAATTGAAAGGGAATGGTGACCATACCTCTCCTTGGATTACATCACCTTGGAAGTATCACAAATTGACAAGCCCCAGAACTTGCTCTAAAAAGACCAGTGTGAAAAAATAAATAAATAGCCCCACTCATTACACTGGAAATAGAGTCCAACTTTAACATAAAGTTAAAGTCAAGAAACAGGCTGGGAAAATGAATAAACAATAAAAAAGACACTGACCAGAAAATTCTACCATGGGGACAGGGAATAGAAAGTCACAAGCTCAGAAGTAGATTAATATAAAAACCAGTTACAAGAAAAGCCTCAGAGGAAAATTTAAATTCACCATAAGACCAACAAGAATTCCTGGAAGAGATAAAAATATTTTTGAAATTAAAAAAAGAATAGTAAAAGTTAAAAAGGAAAAAGATATGAGAGTGATGCAAGAAAACTAAAAAAAAAAAAAAACATTAACAGCTTAGTAAGAGAGGCACCACTAATACTGAAGCGAAAAACTTCCTAAAAAGCAGAATTATCCGAGAGAGAGAGAGAGAGAGAGAGAGAGAGAGAGAGAGAGAGAGAGAAATATGCAAAAGTTCACTGAAGAAAATAATTACTTAAAAAAATTAGAATTGAACAAGTGGAAGTTGATATCTCCATAAGACATAAAGAAATACCTAAAAAGAGAAGGAGGAGGAGGAGGAGAAACAGAAGGAGGAGGAGGAGGAGGAGGAGGAGGAGGAGGAGAAGAAGAAGAAGAAGAAGAAGAAGAAGAAGAGGAGGAGGAAGAGGAGGAAGAGGAGGAGGAAGAGGAGGAAGAGGAGGAAGAAGAAGAGGAAGAAGAGGAAGAAGAAGAAGAAGAGGAGGAGGAAGAGGAGGAAGAGGAGGAGGAAGAAGAAGAAGAAGAAGAAGAAGAAGAAGAAGAAGAAGAAGAAGAAGAAGAAGAAGAAGAAGAAGAAGAAGAAGAAGAAGAAGAAGAAGAAGAAGGAGAAGAAGAAGAAGAAGAAAGGATGGGATATTTTAATGGGAAAAAAATCAGATCAGGAAAATAGGTGAAGAAGAAACAATTTAAAAATTATTGGATTGCCTGAAAGTCATGACCAATGAAAGGAGTTAAATATCATATTTCAAGAAATTGTCAAGGGAAACTTCCTTGACACCTTAGATACAGCAGGTAAAATAGAAATTATATGAATCCAAAGACTGCCTCCTAAAAGAGAACTGAATATGAAAACTCTTAGGAATATTATAGTCAACTTTCAAAAAACCCAAGTCAAAGAAAAAAAATATTTAAACAACCGGAAAGAAACCATTTGAAGATCATAGATCCACAGTCAGGATCATACAAGATTTAGCAGCTACCATCTTAAAAGAGTAACATGCTTAGAATAGGATATTATGGAAGGCAAGTGAGTTATTAATTGCAACAAAGAATAACATATTCAGCAAAATTTAGTCTAATCCAGGGTGTGGGGGGGGGGTATGAGCTTTTAATGAAATAAAGAACTTCCAATCATTTCTAAGAAAAAGAAAAGAGTAGAAAAGAAAAGGTGAGATTCCAATATAAGATTTAAGAAAGCCATTAAAACCCTTTGACCCAGCCATACCACTCCTAGGGTTATATCCCAAAGAGATCATAGTAGTGGGAGGAAGAACCATATGTACAAAAATATTTTTAGCAGCCCTTTTTGTGGTTGCAAAGAATTGGAAACTAAAGGGGTGCCCATCAATTGGGGAATGGCTAAACAAGTTGTGGTATATGAATGTAATGGAATTTTATTGTGCTATAAGAAACGAGGAGGTGACGGATTTCATAAGTACCTGGAGAGACTTATACAAACTGATGCTGAGCGAGAAGAGTAGAATCAGAAGAAATTTGTATACAATCACAGACATACCATATCTGTGATGACCAACTATGACAGACTGGACTCTTTCAGCAATGCAGTGATATAAGTTAATCCCGAATGACTCAAGAAAGTGAGAAATGCGCCATCCAGAGATATAACTAGAAAGAACTGAGCCTGAATCCTGATGGAAGCAAACTAAATGATCTTGTTCTTCTCATTGTTTGGTTTTACTTCTTCCTTACCATCTTTCATCCCACCTAGTACAATATGCCTTTGTAATTGGAATAATGTTTAATATGAATGCATTTGCAGACCCTATACTGTACTATATGATGTCATGAGGGGAGGGGGGAGGGAAGTAAAGGAAATTTGAAAATCAAGGAACTATGGAATTGAATCTTGTTAACTGAAACTAAACTAATAAATTAATTAAAAAAAAAAAGAAAGCCATTAAAAAGTTAACATCAAAGTGAAATCATAAAGAACTCAGTAAGGATAAATCACATTCCTATATGGGAAGGTGATTATGATAACTCATAAGAACTTTATCATTATCATGGGCAGTCAGAAGGGCTCTATTTAAACAAAAGGCAAAGATATGTGTGTATGTTCCCCAAAAATTGAGGGTATAGAAAGAAGTAAATCATCTTACACACACAGAATTAAAATAAAGGGCTGGAACAGAATATATTATGATTGAGCTAAAGAAAACGAGGTAGGAATAGTCATCATGATCTTAAACAAAGCAAAAGTAAAAATTTAATTTAATAAAACAGAAAAGCAGAGACACGACATCTTTCTAAATGATATCATAGACAAGAAAGTAATATCAATGCTAAAGATATACGCATCAAACAGTATAGCATCCAAATTCTTAAAGGAAAACTTAAGTGAGTTACAGGAAGAAATAGTGCAACTGTACTACAAGGGGAAGTTAACTTTCCCCTTTCGGAGCTAAATTCATCTAACCATAAAATAAATAAGAAAAAAAATTAAGGAGATTAATGGAATTACAGAAAAGCTAAAGGACTTCTAGGGCAGAGACAACAGGGGACAATAGAGGAAGCATTCATTCCAGCTCTACCAATATTCCCCTCCAAACACCTTTAAAATAACATCTTAAATTGAATTCTGAAATAGCAGAGCCAACAAAAGGTCAGAGTGAGAAATTCTTCCAGTCCAAGAAAATTTAAGAGATCAGAGAGATCTGCAACATGAGGGTAGAGTCACATACATTTTTTTTTCCAAAATCTGTAATGCTACCTTTACAAAATAAAAAAATACATATTAGGACATATTAAATATATATTAAAACCACATAACCAAATGCATAAAAGCAGAAATATTAAATGTACCCTTTTTAGACCATAATGAAATAAAGAATTACATTCAATAAAAGGTCATGGAAGAATAGATTAAAAGTTAATTGAAAATTAAATAAAATAAACCTAAAGAATTAATAGGTCATACAATAAATCATAGAAGCAATCAATAATTCAGTCACACAGAATGAAAACATTGAGATAATATACCCAAATTTGTGGGATATAACTAAAGCAGTACAAAAGGGAAAATTATATCTCTAAATAGGAACGCCAGTAACAGAGAGACAGAGCAGATTAAGGAATTAGGTATTAAACTAAAAGAATAAATCTCAAAAAAGAATATATTTTAAATTTTCAATAAAATGCCAAAATGGAAATCCTGAAGATCAAAGGAGAGATTAATAATATTGAAAGTTTAAAAAACAAATAAACAAATAAACTCATGAATAAAACTAGGAGCTGGTTTAATGAGAAAAAAAAGCAATAAAATAGATAAGCCATTGATTAGTTTGATTAAAAAGGAAAAAAAAGAAAACCTGTCTCAAGATGTACTTCATATTTACCTGGAGAGGCTTATACAAACTGATGCTGAATGAAAAGAGCAGAACCAGGAGAAATTTGCATACAATTACAGACACAACATATGTGTGATGAACAACTTTGATAGACTGGACACTTCTCAGCAAGGCAGGCTTATAAGTCAACTCCAAAAGACTCATGATGGAGAGAGATGTCTACATTCAGAGAAAGAAATAGAGAGAACAGGGTCTGAATGCAGATTGAAGCAAACTATGAGATCTCTTTCTTTTTCTTGTTTGATTTTGTTTATTCTTTCCCATTGTTCATTCCATCTGATATAATCCTTCTTTATAACCTGACTTATGTCTAATGTGAAAGTATTTGCAGATCCTCTACTTGATTTGTATGCCACCATGGAGAGGGAGGGGGAGAAAATTTGTTATTCAAGGAATTTTGGAACTGAATCTTGTAAACCAAAAGTAAACAAACAAATTAATAAAGACCAAAAAAAAAAAAAAAAGAGAGAAAAGGAACCCTAGCTCAGATGTAATGTAGCTGAGATTCTATCTGACCTACCTGTCAATACAAGCATCCACAAATGTTCAGATTCCTTAAGTCTACCCAATATATTGAATCTTTAATAAACTTTGTTTTAAAGAAAAAGAAAATGAAATTATCAATATTCAAACTTTTATCAATATCTAAAATTAAATGGGGAATTCACCACCAATAAAGATGAAAAAAGAAAATATTCTTTTTAAAAGTTAAACAAATAGTTATTAATAATTTATTGGGTATAAATCCTTGTGCTAAACATCAGGGTAAATATAAAACTGATCATAGGATCATAGACATAAAACTGAAAGCAATCCCAGAAGCCTCCTCACCCTCCACACCTTACACTGAGGCTTACAAGTAGAAAGCTTGAGCAGAAGATCTAGGGAAAGGTTTCCCTGTGAGGCAGTGAACAGAACATCGACTCTAGAATCATAGGACCCAGCTTCAATTCTTCCCTGTGTTAAACTGGACAATCTGTTGCCAGTGATCAGCCATCAAGGTGATCTCCCTAAAGAGCAGATATTATCAGCGCAAAAACACACACAGAGATCAACACACAGACACACAAACACAGACACACACACACACTCCCTTCTCAATATTTTCACTTTAACCACCAGGAAAAAATAGCAAAATCTCCAGTACATTTAGACTATTCCAGCACTTGTCCTTTCCTCCATTTCCAGTCTTCTTAGACCTCACCTCACACTGGCCCCTTGGATCTCACACTTCAATTAAAAGAGAATGATTTTCTTGCTGCCCTTCCCCTTAGCTACTTCATGTCCTGAAGCTGGGCATTTGCATCGCCTGCCCCCCTGCCGAGACATCTCCCTCATCACCTCTTCATTGTTCTGGCTCCTTCCGTGTCTCAGGGAAAATGCCCTCTCCTTTAAGAAGTGTTTCTCACTATACACAACCTGTTTTATCTGTAGTTCTGTGTATCTTGCTTCCATCAATGATATTTGGAGCTCCTTTAGACTATGACTGTTTTTTGCATTCATGTTTTGTTTGGGTTTTGCTTTTCATTCTATCCTCAGTGCTTAGCACAGGACCTGGACTAGAGTAGGCACTTAAAAAATTCTGCTTTGTTTGACTTGAATTCTCTGGGCCCCAGTTCTTTTCTCTGTATAATAAAGTTTTGAAGTAGATAATTTCAAAGGTCTCTTTAGTTCTATATCTAAGAAAAATAATTAGAAGTAAGAAAACACCTTATGGTGAGTAAAGTATTTGACAAATATTTCATTTTATCCTTACTGTAGCCCTGAATTGTAGGTGCTATTAATATTCACATTTTTAGGAGGAAACTGAAGCAGGTGGAGGTTAAGAGACACTTTCCCAGAGTCAGCCAATAGTAGTAAGTGTTTGAGGTGGGATGTGAACTCTATCTTCCTGACCCCAGGCTCAGGCCTCCATTTATTCTCCTACTCAGCTGCCTAGACATCTGAGACCTAATTATCTCCCTCCAGTGTCCTGAATCCTCCAGTCCTGATCTTTTTCCCTAATCCAAATCCACTTGCTGATCAGGATAATGATATAGAAGGGTCCATGAGTATCACTGATTTCATTCTTAAGAATCCAAGAAATATTGCATTAAAACATATACTTAAAATAGACTTATTCTGATAAATAGAAGACAAATTTCCAGTCACTATGGAATCACAGGGTCATAAGTATATGTGACCATTTAGAAATGCCCATGGATCATTACCTTGGGCTGATGTTAATTCTTGGGTTCTCACATCCTATTCATTACATTTTCAGAAGCCCCCATGTGAGTGGCTTGTTCTAGCCCATACAAAATTTAATGTAGGCATCCCAAAAGGAAATGCCAAGTGAGTTTTGGAAATATGCAAGAGAACAATAGCATTCAGTAACTACCTCAGTCACCTAGCTACTGGTACCTACACTTTTAAGGTTACTTTCCATCCACTCTTGTTCAGGTCATTATGTGCCTATTGTGTCCCGAATTTGAATGTAAGCCCCTCCCAGGAAGGGATCATTTGTTTGTTTGCTTGAATTTTCGTCCCTAGTACTCAGCACAGATCTTGGCATCAAACACACTTTGTAAAGACTTATTGATTAATGATCATTAAACAAGTTTGCTAATCTACACACCTGAGGACAAGTGGGGGGGGGACTTACCTGCAATGCAAAGCAAGCATCATCCTTAAGGAAAGCTGTATAATACCCGTCCAATGCATGAGCATCACACAATGGATATTTAGGACACACAGGACAAGATACTTCAGAATAATCCAAATTTTACTATTATTTTGTTCTCAGTGCCTGGCACATGATTGGTACTTGTTAATAAAATTTGGTCACATACAAGAAATTACTTTTTAAAACCAAGAAACATTACTCTTCATGTTTTCTTTTTTCTGGCAAAAAAGCTTAATTATCACTCCTCAGATATATTGCTCCTCATCTGGGGGGTGATAATTAAGCTTTTTTGCCGAAAAAACCAGGACTCTGTTCTCCAGTTGAAGAAGTTGTGTGGCATAGCCGATAGAGCACTGGACTTGAAATCAGGAAGAGTCAAGCTCTTCTCAAAGTGAAGACTAGCAAACTGCCTAGATAAGGAAAACTCCTTAGGGTATCTAGTATACCCCACAAACCAACGGAGCAAACATTTCTAATACCCCACTGAAGATTTCTTCACCTCAGTTTGGTGCACTTTTTTTTCAGATTATATTTGAATAGAAGTATTTCCATCTAAATGATTTCCCTTGAATTACAATATATTTTTAACCATTTGAAAACATAATTCTGGGAAGAGGTCCATAGATTTTTACCAGACGTTGCCAAAGTGGTCTAAAAATGAATTAACAACCACTACCCTACACTGAGAATGCCAATCTACTAGGCACTAGGAAAGGAAAATTGAGATAATGTGCAAAATTTAAGCAGAGTAGTATGGCATATCCAGAATTAACAAGTGGTGCAGAATTCAAATACATCCATTTTAAATGTGTCACACACACACACACACACACACACACACACACACACACACACACTGTCTTTGCTTAAGATGCTTGAAATCTTTAGAGCAGTAAATAGTAGCTTGTAGTGAGTTGAGACTGTTTTAGGAGCTGGAACACAAAGCCTAAAATTTTGCATTTGGACTTGGAATCTTGGCACCTACATCCCATGGATTTCCTATGACTAGACATGTATAAGCTGTTATTTATTATTTACTTGCATTAATTTGTGGTAAAAAAAAAATAAAGTGACCCATTAAGGTGTCCTATGACATAGACCTTGAGTCTGCTAATAATACAGAGCTTTCAGACAGCTCTGGATGCCCAGGGTAAAAGAAAGGACAAAGTTGGGTGGAGTGATATGGGGAGCCACATTGGAAATTAATGGGAAATCCTGGCTTCTTTTCATCTCCTACTCATTGATGCAACCACCCATCTTACAAACAAGACTTTAGTAAAGCTACTTATAGTGGTCTTATATTTTTCTTGACTCATAAAATTCCTCCTATGGAAAGAAGAAAAATAAGAATTTCTTAACACTGTATCATAAATACTGCTATCTCCCACGTGGAAGCTAAAGGGTGGCTCTTAAGGACATCAGAGGACATAAACCAAAGAGATGGATCTCACTCTTGTGCTGTTGCTGAGAAAACTGATCTTGAAAAAAGCAAAAGAGACCACCAGTCCATGAGCAGAAGTTCTCCCCATTTTCCAGCTACACAAAAGAAAGGCAGAGAGTGTCCCCAGATATGCCCCCCACAGCTGACTCCTGGGTTCTACTGCCTACTTATCTCGGAATGTATCTATGTGTATAACTACCCAAGGCTATTTAGTGATTCCACACCAATCAAGTGGCATCATCTCAGTGACACCTTTTATTTCCTTGAGCTGAGTAGATTCCCAGAATGGATATCATGCTATCTTTACCATATTCACAATCAGGATCATTACCTAAATTGTCAAAAAAAAATAATAATGGGAGACTGATTGGAATGAACATGTTTTTTAAGGTTTGAGGCTATAAAGGGAATTGCCTAAATGAGTCCAACAGAGATTTGAAAGGACGGCCTGACTGAAGATAATTACTCACAGGGGAAAAAATGTTAAAGAGATGTTCGTTACCATGGCTCTATCCAGCAGTGTGCATTGAACACTGGAAATGGCAAACTGGAAATACATATGTAGTTTGCAATTTTGAAAGGAAGCTCCATAAAACTTCTGCTGGAAATCATTCCAGTCTTTAGGAAATAGAAATCAGCTGCTCCTCGCTTGCCCTTGGCCATTTTCTTCCAGCAGAATATCATTTCATTGAAGCTTTTTGTTCCAGTGGAAAGAGCATAGAATTTAGAGCCAAATCATTAGTTTAATCAATTTCTACCTCTATGACCATGGGCTCGTCTTCCAGCCTCACTTTTCTCACTGTTAAAATGACAGGGGTTCTAGACTAGATGACTACTTACATTCTTCCAAGCAACTCTAAAACTATGCTCTCAGGAGCTATATTACTCAACTGAAATATACTCTCTAAAGTAATGGGTAAGGTTTTGGTCATTCTGTGCTCTTTTACCCTCTAATTAAAAGACCAAAATCTATAATACCTGAATTGGAGAGGAGAACACTGATTTCTTTCTTTTTTTATACTTCAAATGGAATGTTACCAAAAGTTCAAGAAGTGGCTGTTTGAATTTCTCCTGATCATTCAAATGTGAGAAGCTCATAAAGCAAAAACTAATTTCATCATAACAAAATATTAGGATAAGGAAATAAAACAACTTGTTCATTCAGATAAACCTTCTGATGAATACAGGAATCTCCTTTATGCCATATATACTAAAGAGAGTGATACAGGCAATTTCTTTATGATTATAATTAGGATTATTGCAACTGCTATTTTCTTCTTGAGTTCAAGTGGCTATTTGGCAGTACTAGGTATGCTATCCAGAAAATTCTTCATGTAAAAGCTGAAAGATCCTTGTCAGCTATGTTTTCCTCACTTACATTTCACCCCTTCTCTCTCCTAGAACCACTGCCCCCTTGGTTTGGGCCATCGTCACCTTTTGCCTGGATTATTTAGACTGCTATTTGGTTTCCCTCCTTCAAGTCCTCCCCTGACTCAAATCAATTCTACACACTGATCCTGCCAGGCCCTTACCAGACTCTACTAGTTCCTTATTACTTCTGGATGAAATAAATAGCTTTTAAATACACACACATATGTATGTTTGCGTGTATATAGATATATATATATATATATGTGTGTGTGTGTGTGTGTGTGTGTGTGTGTGTGTATGTGTGTGTGTGTGTGTGTGTGTGTATTTAAATATATAGTTTTTAAATCAATACATGGATTGGTGTCAACCTACATTTCCAAATTCATTGGACATCCCCTCCCTTCAGCAGTCTGAAATCCAGCCAGACTGACCTGATTTTTATTCTTTACTCCTAATACTCCACATCCTATCACCATAAAGTCATTTGCAATGACTCTAACTCCAAACCTGGAATGCCATCTCTGGAGTTGCTATCTTTTTTTCCCTAGATTTTGGTTTTTTTTTTCTCTTTTCCTTTTTATTACATTTGAGTTTCCATTTGTTTCTCTCTCTCCCAACCCCACACTAGTGACAACCAACTCTTGACACAGATATACATCCAAATATACATTAATGATCTCTCTCTCTCTCTCTCTCTCTCTCTCTCTCTCTCTCTCTCTCTCTCTCTCTCTCTGTTCTTTCTCTGGAGGTGGATAGCATCTTCCTTCATAGATCCTTTGTAGTTTGATTGAACATTAAGAATAGCTTAGTCAAATACATTCACTCTTCAAACAACACTGCTTACTGTGTGCAACATTCTTTTGGTCCTGCTCATTTCATTCTTCATTATTTCATATAAGTCTTTCCATGCCCCTCCCAAAAAATAAATTTAAGCTGCTCATTATTTCTGACAGCACAGTAGTATTCCATCACAATCATGTAGCAGAAATTACTCAGTCACTCCCCAAATGACAGACATTCCTGCAATGTCTAGCTCCTTGCCACTATAAGGAGAGATGCTATAAATATTTGAGAACATTTAGTTTTGTTACATTTTCTCTGATCACCTTAGGAAACAGACATAACAGTGGTATTGCTGTGTTAAAGGCTAAATATACACAGCTTTATAAATCTTTAGGCATAATTCTAGATTATTCTCCAAAATGGTTGAATTAGTTTACAGCTCCACCAACAGTCTGTTAGTATCTCAATTTTTCCACCTCCCCTCTAACATGCGTCATTTTTCTTTTCTATAATTTAAGTTGATATGATACATGTGAAATCATATTTCAAAGTTGTTTTAATTTGCATTTGTGTAGTCAATAAATATTTAGAGCATTTTTATATGAATATATATATAGCTTTGAGATCTCCTTCCAAAATCTGTCTATTTATGTCCTTTGACCACTTATCAGTTGGGGAATTACCAAGCTTCTTGTAAATTTAACAGTTCCCTATATGAGGCTTTTATTCAAGATATTGTCTCTAATTTCCCCCAATTTTCTGCTTTCCTTCTAACTTTTTTTTTAACTTAATATAATAAAAATAATTCATTTTACATCTCATGATGCTATCTCTTGTTTATTCATAAATTCTTCTATCCATAATTCTGATATGTAATATATTCTATGCCTTTCTAGTTTACTTATATCTTAATTTATATGTAGGTCATGTATTCATTTTGACCTTATCTAGGTAAATGGTATATTAATCTATAACCATATCTGCCATTTTTTTAAACAAACAATATATTTTAATCCCAAGGTGTCCCATATTTTTTAACAAACAATATATTTTAATCCCAAGAGCTTAACTCTTTACATTCATGAAATAAAAAGTTACTATAATCATTTACAATTGTGCATCATATTATCTACTCTATTCCACTATTCAACCATTCTGTTCCTTAACTAGTATCAAATAGTCGTTTTGTTTTTGTTTTTAATAATTGCCAATTTATAATGCTTTTTAAAGTCTGGCAATGCAGAACTCCATATATATACACATACATACATATAAAATGCAGAACTCCATACATATATATATATATATATTCCTTTGATATTCTTAATTTTTTGTTTTTCCAAATGAATTTTATTATTTCTTAGCTTAATAAAATATATTTTGGTGATTTTATTGGTATATGTAGATTAATTTATGTAAAATTGCCATTTTTATAAAATTGGCTTGGTTCACCAATAAGCAATGAATTTTTCTCCAATTCTTTAAATCTACTTTTATTTTTAGAAATATATAATTATATTCATAGAGTCCCCGGGTTTGTCTCGCTGCTTTACTCCCAGGCAGTTGATACTTTCTATGGTTATGTTAAATGAACTCTTTCTTACTATGTCTGGTTGCAGGGCTTAGTTGGTAACAAAGAAATGTTGATTTATGTTGATTTATTTTATATTCTGCTGTTTTGCTAAAATTATTAGTTATTTCAAATAGCTTTTTGTAGTTGAATCTCTAGGATTTTCCAAGTATAAAATTATATCATCTGCAAAAGACGTAGTAATAACACTTCTAATGTAATATTGAAGAGACCATGGGCATTCTTGTTTCACCCCTGATCTTACTGGGAAAGCTTCTAGGTTATCCACATTACAAATAATTCTTACTGATGGTTCTAGTTAGACACTTTATATATAATTTTAAGAAAATATCAATGTATACCTTTGATTTCAAGTGTTTTAATAGGAAGAAGTATTATATTTTGTCAAAAGCTTTTCTGCAACAATTGATAAAATCATGTGAGTTTTGTTATCGATATAAAAATAGCATTAATAGTTTTGCTTGCATTAAATCAGTGCTAAATTCCTGTTATAAATCCTACTTGGTCATACTGCAGAATCTTTTTTGATATATTACTGTAATTTCTTAAATAATGTTTTATTTACTTAATTTTTAAATTAATTTTCATTAAACATATTGGTTCATAATTTTGGGTTTTGTTATTCCTATTGTAGATATTAGCCTCATGTTTGTTTCATGGTAGGATTCCTTCTTTGCATATTATACCAAATAATTTATTTAATATTGTAATAACTTGAATTTTAAATATTTGTCAAAATTCTATTATAAATCCATCTAGTCCTGATTTTTTTTTTTTAATTTAGTGTAGTGAGCCAAAGAGGCCTGAGCCAGGACTTCAGATAATTACCCTGATATCAGTGGACCTGAACAACAAAGACCTCTTCGAGATGTGACTTTTCACTAAGTCAGCTCTGGAGTTCTTTTGATATGGGTTACACTTATAAGGATGGTATTTGAGTTCTGAGGCTAAGAGGCTCTGCCCCAAAACTTTAGTTGTCCACAACATTTGCAGGAAGTCAATTCTTATGCAGATGTTCTTGATGATGTGGCCTTGGCCATTAGGCTTTGAGGCCAGCTCTCAAGAGCATCCTTTCAGATGTAACTGACTGAGACAAGAGATAACTGCCCAAGACTCTATGGCACCTAGGAAACAATGGGCCTTATTACCATGCTACTTCCAGGATACAACAGACTAAGATAATGATTTCTCTTCCTTCCTGTCCTTTGTCTCTTTGCCTGAGTATCAATAAAGGGAGTTCATGGTTCTTCCTTGAGCCACCCACATGGCCTGGTCATTTCTTATTCACTTCTCCGAATCAAGCTAAGTGCTGGACACTGAGCAGCCCACGGCAATTTAGAAAGCTCATATATGTTCTTTTCATTTTTGCCCTAAAATAGGTTTATTGAGATATTCTATTCCTTCTGTTAATTTGGGAAACAAATTCTTTATAATTATTCTTCCATCTTATTTAATTATTAAATTTATTAGCATCTAATTAGGTAAACTAACTCCTAATACTTGCTTTAATTTTATCTCTATTAATGTTTTATTCATTCTTTTCATTTTTAATAATAGTGATTTGGTTTCTTCCCTCTTCTTTCAAAATCATATTAAAGAAAGTTTTATTTATTTTATTTTGTCATAAAACTAATCTCTCACTTCATTTATTAATTCAATGCTTTTCTCACGTTCAATTTTATTAATCTCACCTTTAATTTTCAGGATTTCCAACTTGATATTTAATTAAGAATTTTTGATTTGTTCTTTTTTGAGTTATTTATAATTGCATACCCAATTATTTTATCTGCTCTTTCTCTATGTTATAGATGTAAGCATCTAGAAGTAAAATTTTTTTTGATTACTGCCTTTTTGCATCCCATAAGTTTTGATATGTTGTCTCATTATTATTGATCTCTTTGACAAAATTATCTATTATTTCTTTGACTTATGTTCTTTGGCATATCTCCATTCTATTTTCTCCATATCTTGCTTATCTAAGATTCTATTAATCTTCTTGACTTTTTTTTTTTGGTTAGATTTATGTAGTTCTGAGAGGAGGCAGAAATCCCCCATTATTATAGTTTCACTATCTAGTTCTACCTTTAATTCAATTATCTTTTCCTTTAAAAATTTAAATGTTAAGGCATTTGGTGCATCTATGTTTATTATTGATATTTCTTCATTATCAATGGTATCTTTTAATGTACTGTAGTTTCCCTGCCTTTATCTTTTAATTAAACCTAATTTTGGACTTGACTTTGTTTGAGATTATGATTACTACCCCATTATTTATTTATTTTTGCTTATTGAGGGTAGAGATTTCCTTTTGCCTCTCTCTTTATACCTAGTGCTTAGCCTGGTACATAGTAGGCATTTGATAAATGGAGGGCAATTTGGGTTAAGTGACTTGCCCAAGATCACACAGGTAGTAAGTGTTAAGTATGTGAGGCTAGCTTTGAACTCATGTCCTCCTGACTCCAGGTCCAGTGCACTGTGACACCTAGCTGTCCACCCCATTAATTTTTTTAGCATCACCTGAAATATAATACAGTTTACTCTAGCCCGTTATTTTTTTCTGCATCTCTCATTTTAAATGTTTTTCTTGTAAACAACATATTGTCTGGTTCTGTTTTTGATCCACACTGATATACATTCAAATACATAATTATTAATTCTGTATTTGTCTCCATCATATTCTCCCTTACTGTTCTGTTTCTCCCTCTGTCCCTCTTCACCAGTGTTTGGCTTATGATCATCACCTTCCCCAATCTTCCCTCCCTTCTATTGGTCTCCTCTTTTCTCTGTCTCCTCTCCTACTTCCCTATAGAGTAAGATAGATTTATATACCCAACTGAGAGCACATTATTACATGAAAACAAAATTCGAGTGATTCCCCTCCCCAAATTCCCTTCCACTGTAATATTTCTTGACATGCCTCTTCATGTAACAATTCCCCCCCTTCTACCGCTTCCTTCCTTCTTCTCCCAGTGCAATACTCTTTCTCATCCATTACTTTTGCTTTTAGTCTTATTTTTGGATAGCATCCCATCAAAGTCTATTTACACAGTCCTACCCTTTGTCTATGCACACACCTAACTGCCACAATAAAATAAATACACACACATACAATACAAATACATGTATGCATATATATTCATATATATGCATATTATATATGCATACACACATACATAACAAAACAAGAGATAAAAGTATCAAATAAAAGTATTTACCCTTGTTGCTGTGTTAGGAACTCTACTAGGGGCTTTTGACATCTTAGTTCTTCCAATGGTCACTGATCCTTGAATTCACACTTTGGTCTGTAAATAACATCAGATAATCAACTCTGCTGCTAAGCCATGACCAAGGTCCCCAACTCTGCTCCTAACACAAACCTTTTTATTCCTTGTGGTCTCTCCCATGGCTGCAAGCTTCAGCTCACCCTAGAACCAAAATCAGGCAGTCTGCTCTCTTGTGGGCAACCACAGTCTATAGGGCCCCTGATCTTTTGCTACAGTACTCACCAACATGTTCTCATTCCTAACTCATCCACAGTCACAGCATGTGACCGTGACTGGTCAGGGCACCTGGGCACCATATCCATCACCATCCAGTGGATGGCACTGGCGATCTTCCCCTGATTGACCCCACTTAGTCTGTGGGGTGAAAATCCTTGAAGCTGAGGTGTATATAAGAGGGTATATGGGCATATGAATACCTTATGTCAATGTGTGTATATATTTTTACAGGTATACATAGATAGAGGGCACAGGACCAATTTAATAGGAAGTGATTATACTTAAAAGGTGAAATTAAGCGGTGAGAAAGGAATATAATGAGAGGAGATGGGGAGAGACAAAATGGGGTAAACTATCGCGTATAGAAGAGGCAAGGGAAAATGGTTACAATGGAGGGGAAGAACAGGACAGCAAAAGGGAATGGTTCAACCTTATTCTCATTGAATTTGGCTCAGGGAGGGAATGACATACACACTAAATAGGGTATCTCACCCTACAGGAGAGTGGGGGGAAGGGGACAAGAGGGGATATGATGGAAGGGAGGGCAGGCTGGCAGGGAGGGAAGTTGGAAGCACACACTTCTGAAAAGGGACAGGACCAAAGTAGAGAATAGAACAAGTGGGAGGTAGGATAGGAGGGAGGGAAATATAGTCAGTCTTTTACAATATATCTACTATGGTAATGTTTTGCATTAGCTATACATATACAACCTATATTGAATTGCTTATCTTCCCAGTGAGGGTGAGTGACAAGGGAGGAAGGGAATGAATCTGGAATTCAAAGTTTTAAAACCAAATGTTTAAATGTATATATATGTATATACAATACAGTATTATCAATACTATTTTACATGTAATTTGGAAATAAGATATACAGGCACTGGGTCATATAGAGCCACCATGCCCTAGTGGAAAAGTCGAAGGGGGTGTAGATATGGGAAAGAGCAGATTGGAGGAGGGGATATCCTGTTGGACTGCTATTTTGGGGAGGTGGGTAGGGGAAAAACAGGGAGAAAATTTGTAACTCAAACTCTGGAGGAAACTAATGATGTATACCAGAAGTTAATAAAGCGTTTGAAGAAAAAAATCATATGTTTGATTGATTAATGCAAGATTATTACACCATTTTGAGTTTCTTTCCTTTACAGAAGCTGACCTAAGAACCTGTGTTAGCAGTCACCCTGGGGATGCTGGGGTGCTTGCTCCTCCATGGGGTGAGAAAAAATTGTAAATCAAAATCTTATTGAAATAAATGTTGAAAACTAAAAATAAATTAATAAAAAATATTTCTTGGTCTCCCTAAATTCTAGGTATCTTTAACATAGACTTTCCTCTTCATAATAGAGGTGTTTTCCACTTGTGTTCTGCATTAGATTGTGAGCTCTTTGCTTGTAGGAACTGATGTTGCCTTTCTTTGTTTCCCAGACTCTCAATACTAGCACATAGGAAGTCTGAATACATGCTTGCTTACTTAACCATTTATCAAGTGACTACTTTGGTCCAGGCTAAGCACTAGGTATAATGAAATAGGCCAAAGGCAATCTCTGCCCTCAATAAGTTTATAATGTATTGGGGGAAATAACATGCACAAATATACACAAAGCAAAATAAATAAGGATAAGTAGGAAATCATTAAGGGGAAGATGAATGAAATTGAATAAAGAGGGATTAGAGAAGAGATCTTGGAGTAGGTGGGGCTTTACTTGTGACTTAAAAGGAAGCCAGGGTGTTTGGTAGGTAGGGTGAAGGAGAGCCATCATTGCAGGTATGAGGGCCCACTGTCTGGCATTACAGACCAGAGGAAACTTCCAGAGCCAGAGACAGAGTATCTCGTTCCTGAGCCAGCTAGTAGACCAGTGCCTTGGCCAAAAGCGTATGTGTTGAGAAATGGTTGTAAGAAGCCAGGAAAAGGTGGCTAGAATTAGATTACATTTTCTGCATGAAGTTCCTGATGTATTACTCCTAATGTCTTTACATTATTTTTTGAATGTCTTAAAACTTGGATCCTTCAGAGACTATGAAAGTCCCTGATTCTCAGCCATCCAGTATCATAAGAACAATATTGATGTTAAAGAGATGATCCTTTATTTGGGGGAGGTTTCATGTTATTGAAAACACTATGTAATTCTCAAAAGCAATCTAAACTTTCCCCTCAATCTCTTCAATTTTAGACTTACTTTTCCTCCACAATATGTGTTTATGACTTCAGGTCATACAAGGAAAAATATAAGAATAAAATCATAACATACGAGGAATGGAAGGTACCACTGGTGGTGGTTATCTAGTGCAACACATATGAAGAAAGAAATCACCCTCTCATACATCCAAAATGCAGCTGTCCAGGCTCTGCTTAAAGAGAGGCCGGGCCCCATAAGGGACACCATCTCTGTGATGGGGTCCTTGGGATATATATATATGCTTGTAACATCAGTCTGTAATATCAGTCTGTAGCATCAGTTTGTAAACGGGGTGCTTTGGGATCTATGTCTGTAAAATCAATTTGTAAAAGCAGTCTGTAAGATCACATTTCCACCCCCCCCCAGCCTCAGAGCATTAACTCTGCCCCTTCCCCCTGCCAGCACACTGCCCAGCAACAACTCATGAACTGTTTATCTCTGCTTGAAACAATAAGCTACCTATGAATCCTTCACAAAACTATCTATAAACATTTTTAGCTTAGGCAAATGTTATCTCCCTTAGTTAGAGTGGCCAGCTGCACCATGAATTCTTCAGTGCCCTACCTATAGGGTAACTCCTTAGCCAATTATACCCACCCTGTGTCTCTGATGGCCTTGGTCCCCAGCATCTATCTTGTCAAGCCTGACACTGAGGGGTGGCAGACTGGGCACTCCTCAATGGCCTTGACCAGGGATTAACTTTAGTGATGCGTCAGGCCTAAAACCACACCTCCAGGTAGCCCTGCCTCAGGCTATTTCCCAGTGAATCATGGGCAATACGCCTGTGCAGTTGATATTAAAAGTGCATGTTCCTTTAAGCACTGACCACTCCTTAACTCCTCCCTGATCCCACCCTTACTCACCTAATTAGCATGATTGGCACCTGATTTACTGTCTTGACTCCTTAAAACTATGCCTGTGTTTTCTTTAAGATTGCAGGTTCCCTAAGAATCCTCCCCCGCTGTGCTGTGCTCGGTGCTGTGCAGCGTAGCAATAAACTTCACAATCTCGACTCCAAGTTGGCTTGAGCCTGGTGAATTCCTTCCAGACTGAATGGCAGGGTTTCTGGTCACTGAGAGTGATCAGGGTCCCTGGCAGAACCTCTTACCCTCCCCCCCTCTCCTTATTGCTTTTCACCCTTCATCTGCGAGGGTCATTTGGCTACGGAAAAGTGAATAGGTGAGAAGTGACTATTGTCATTGGTGTGGTTTTGCTTTTCTCCCTGACTTTAAGCCCAACTTGTTCATGCCAATTCCATGCCCCACTTCTTGTTCTGTTGGACATGGCCTCATTCTAGCTCCCCTGATCCCCTCCCCCTCCTCTAACAAGGGATCTTTTCTCTCCTTCATGGAAGTCGGGTTTAGCCCTGCCTAGGGAAACTGCTGGCCTGCAAAAATCAAAACGTGTACTGACCAATCACTGATTTTAGCCTCTGCAAGTTCCTGCTTACACAGGCTTGCCTTTAAAAACTGATACTTTGACTGGGATGGGGGCTGTTCAATTTGAGGTTGGGCCCCAAGCAGTCACATGGTGCCACTAAAGTGTCCACTTCTAAATTGTTACTAAATTGTTACTTGGGTCTTGCTTGTGTAAGGTCCAAACAGTTCCAACCTCTGAGTCGGAGGGGGTATTTCTAAACATGCCTTCCCCTGACAACTCTTCAAATACTAGAAGATTTTCAGGCCACCCCAACGCATTTCCTCTAGGTTAAATTTACCCAATTCCTTCAGATTCTCCTCATAACATGGACTCAAATTTTCATCATCTGGACACCCTAGGCTGTCAACATCCTTCTTGAATGTCAGTACCCAGGGTAAGCCTAATACTTCCCAAGAGATCAGACCAGATCAGAGGGAAGAAGCTACTGACAATAAAATTATGAGTAAAGAATAAATAATTCCTAAGCTGAGCTGTGGCAGAAGACTAGGGTTCTGGGAGGCAGAGCTGGAGAAGGAGTATGTTCCAAGAATAGGGAATGTCACATATAAATCTATGAAGGCAGGAAATATAGCTTCGAAATTGGAAAAAAGTAGCTACTAGTCAGCTTGACCTGGAAGGTAGAGTTAGTGAAGGAAGATCATCTGAAATATAACTTAAAGGGGAACTTAGAAGGTGACTTGTGGAAAGAGTAGGTTGGACCTAGCATCTGGGAATTTAGACTCATGTTCCATCTCTGATGCATGATGCGGGGGGAGGACATGCACAGCTAAGTTAAGCTCGCTTGTACACAATTTTTTCGCCTACAAAATGAAGAGCTGGTACTAGATGATCTTCCAGCTTTAGACATGCTACCCTCTGATCCTCTTAACTCTGAACCCAGCATTCTCTTTATTAAATAATGCTCCTCCATATGAGGAAATGAAAACCCATCCAGGCATCTGTAAAAGCTTCTTTCTTCACCTTCAGGAAAGGACGGGGAGAGGTTTGGCCACAGGCTAGTCAGGGTATGGGGAGAGGAAAAGAACTTCTGGGCTGCATTTGCAAGATGACCCGCTCCCTAACAGCTAGAAAGGAAGCTCTGATTGGGGCAAGGCCTCACATTGAGAAAATAGGTGGGTGCTTTCTATTGAATATGGCCTAAAACTAGTGTGGCCCAAATATATATATTTGCCAATTCATGAATTTTAATTGTCTTTTGAGCTCTTAATAGGTGATGTTCCCAATCAACAAATAACATGAGGGAAATGCTTTTCAAAATAGTGCCTTCTATTTTCTTATGGTCACCATGTTCATTCAATTATTTTCTGTGTTTTAAATAATTTATTTATAGAACCTATAAAAGATTTGAATAAACTATTATACAAACCCTTCAGGAAGCCCTGTGACAGAATTTCAGGTAAATAATCATGCACAAAGTATTTGTGACATTCTGCCCCTAGGGATCTTCAATGTAAAGTCCCTTTATCAGTACCTGTTCCTCACATCTTGGTGAAGACAGGCCAGAATCCTTAGTACAAGAAAGTTCTCACACTAAAGGTCTTGATATCATCAAAAGATTCAAAGCATACAACTTAATGAGTGGAGACAGCCTGAAGGAAGATGCCATACTAACCAATGTGCTGTGAGAGGTTAAGGGGGAAGGAGCCTCTCAGTCTGACTTTCATCTGAAATCAACCAAAATGTACTATTTCCCTAAGAATGTGAGCTCCAGAAGAACAAAAAGGGTCTGACTTTTCTATCGGTATCCCCAAGGCTTGGGACAGCATTCTTCAAATGACATAGCCAGAGAAATGGAAGAGCTGAGTTCAAATCCAGCCCCAGATACTTCAGAGCTGCATAACCCTGAGCTACTCATGTACCTGAATCTGCCTCATTTTCTACTTCTGGAAAGTGGACATGATAATAGCACCTATCTCCCACAGTAGTTGTGGCGGGTTAAATGAGCTATTTGTAGCGTGTTTTGTGAACCCTAAAGCATTCATTAAAAAAAAACAACAACAACCACACACATAAATATCCTTGATAAAATGTTCCTCTCAAGGAGCATGTGGCAGGCTTTAGAGGATGTGACCCTCATGAAGGTGTGCATTTTGAAGTCATGAGAGTTGGAGTCTGCATAATCTGGCCTTATGTGAGATAACAGGTTTCTCCAGCTTCTCTCCCCTAAGTGTTTCTTTTTTCATTCACTGATTAAGTCTACCTGTGGTGGAGAACCTGCTGCCTCAAGGCCACATGAGGCGCCTCAAGTACAGCTTTTTGATGGAATAAACTTCACAGAACAAATCCCCTTAATAAAATGATTTGTTCTCTAAAACTTGAACTCAGTCAAATAGCCCTAGCCAAGGACCCTGAGGACTTCACAGTCCCCAGGGAGCTGCCTAAGACGTAGAAACCCTAAGTAACCTGCACAGATTCACAAAGCTAAGCAACAGCAACTTCATGATTTGAACTCTGTTCTTCCTGACTACTTGACTGACACTCAACTTATTATAACTGTCTTGGATATTAATAATGCAAAAATAACTTTAAAAGAAACATAATAGATAAGATTGTAGTTAAAACCTACCAGATAGTATATTAAATGCTTAGGATACAAAGGGAAAAAACCATTGTCAGGAATTAAGGAGGTCAAAGTCTAATGGGGGAGACAACATCCAAGCAGCTATGTACAAACAAGGCACAGCCCTGAGAAATGAGTGAACACCCCCCAGAAGGAAGGCATCCCCATTAAGGGGATTAAGAAGGGATTGCTATGGAAGGTGGCAGTTTAGCTGGAAGCTCAGAAAGCCAGGAGGTGGAGATAAAGACAGAGAATTCCCCAAGCCTGAGGACAGGTAATGGAAAAGCTGGAGTCAGGAGAGGGAGTGACTTTGCAGTGTCCCTGGATAAAAGACTTCTGGTGGTGGGAAGGCATGAAAAGACCGGAAAGGTGGGGGTACTGGCTTATAAAGGGTTTTGATCACCAAACAGAGAAATTTCTATTTGATCCTGGCCGTGATAGAAGCACATGGAGTTTGCTGAGTAAGGAGGTGAGAAGGTCTGATATATGCTTAAGGAAGATGAAGGGAAGATGATTTGTAGAGGGGGCAGATTTGGGGCGGGGAGACAAAGCAGCAGATTATTGCAATGGTCCAGATGAGAAGTGACAAAGACTGTCAGAAGGGTGCAGATAGTGTCTAAAAAGAGAAGTGTGTGTGTGGTGTGGGTGGGGGGAGCAGTGTATGCGTGAGAGATGTCCTAAATTTAAAATCAACAAGCTTTGGCAACAGCTTGGCTAAGGAGCTTGAGAGAGTGAAGAGCCAAGAATGAAGCTAGGTTGAAATTCTGGGTGACTGGGAGGAGGGTGGCACACCTTGAGAGTGACAGAGAAACCTAGGAGGGTCCAGACTTTGGAAAGGAAATCATGAGTTCAGTTTGGGACATGCTCAGTGGAAGATGTCTCCTGGCCATCACTCAGCTCAAGACAACGAATTAGGAGGTTAACATGGAGACTGGAGGATAGGGGAAAGGTTACATCTGGATAAAGAGATTTGGAAATCATGAATAGGTGAGGACCATTGAATCTATTAGAGCTGGTGAGGTCATCAAGAGAAATGGCTATAGAGGGACAGGAAGAGATCCTAGAACCCAACCTTGGAAAATGTTCACATTGAAAAGGCATGACCTGGATGAAAAACCAGCAAAAGAGGCTGAGAAGAATCTCTCATAGAGAGAAACAGAACCAGAAGAGAATAGTGCCACGAAAACCTGGAAAGAAGGGAATCTCCAGATTAAATGGGAGATGGGCAGTGTCAAAGACCAAGAAAGGAGGAGGATGAGACTTCAGAAAAAGGCCACTGGATGTGACAATTAAGAAGTTATTACTAACGTCAGAGGGAGCAGATAAATATCTTCCATATCCAAGTCTTCCTAGTTATTCTCATATTCTCTCTCTCTCTCTCTCTCTCTCTCTCTCTCTCTCTCTCTCTCTCTCTCTCTCTCTCTCTCCAAAAAGGTTAATAAGGGTCATTTAAGCCAAGCCTTACTTGAGAGAGCATTGTTACTTGCCCAAGGTGGCACAGCCAGTAAGGAATCAAGCCTGGCCTTGAAATCAGATCTTGTCATTCCAAACCCAGCACTCTTCCCAACTTTGCTCTCATTATCATTTAGAATATCAGCGGGGGGCAGGAATGCCTATGCAATGAAACTGAGCCTTTTATTTCATATAGAGGAGAATGTGACAATCTATGAGTCAGATATCCTTGTGTGTGTACCTGACTTCCTGGCCAGAGTTAGGGATTAATTTCCTCAGGTGTCAAAGGTCAAAAGAGGTCATGCTGACATCATTTTCCAGTTGGAAGATTTCAAGATCAGCCTCTCATTCTAAAGATTACAAACCTGAGCCCAAAGACTGCCTGAAGTTGTCCTTTCTAGTAAGTGATGCTGACTCTTTTAGAACCCCTTGTTTCTGGTCAAGTTTGGATTTTATAGATAATCAGTAGGAATGCTAGATGTTGCTGCCTCCTCTTAAAGTTTTTGGAACTCTTTTGTTTTTGCAATATCTCTATTTTAGAATATCTCCTTCTCCCTGATCTCTCTTATAAGTGTGCCATCCCTTATAATATAGAGTCAAAACAAGAAAAAAAAATTACAAAACTCGGTCCACTTTCAAGTTTGTAAATATAAATCACCAAGCTGTATTCAGAGGAAAATAATGGCAGCCCCTACACTGAAGGATTCCCGAGCTCTCAGTGCAGTAGGGAGAGAAAGAGGAGCTCATTAAATCTCAACTAAGCACTTTGCAAATATTTTCTCTTTGGATGCTCAGTTCTCACAACAACTTGACAAGGCAAGTGCTATTGTTATTCACATTTTATAGTTGAGGAAACTGAGCCAGACAGAGGTTTGAAGCAACTTTCTCAGGCATAAAAAGCTAGTACCTGTCTGAGACCAAATTGTAAGTGAGTCTTCCAGTCTTCAGGCCCAGGAACCTCTACAGCAGACCACCCTCTGAGGGTAAGGAAACATCATTCAAGTTGACAGCCTTGGGTTTGAGTAAGGAAGTTCCAATTCATTAGTCATGTGACCTTTGTCAAGCCCCTTTATCTTCTCATCCTATGTTACCTGTCATGGGGGGCAATAGATGAATAACATTAACAACCTTTTCTTCACAAGCCTTTTCTTTTTGCCAAGACAACATTTTTCAAACTGTAAAGCATCGTACCAGCATAAACTCCCAAGGACGCCTTCATTGTTTATCACCATGTGCCCTCTGCAGGTCCTATCTGTAGGACCAAAGAGGCCTGCTTCCTTCTTGCCATAAGCAACATTCCACCTCTAACCTCTAAAGCTTTGCATAGGCCCTCCTCTAAGTCTGGGATAGTCTTTCTCCTTAATTCTACCTGTAAGTATCCCCGCCTGCCCTTGAGACAATGTTTTCAATAGTTAGACTTATTTTGTAACCGCTACTACAACTATTACTACTACTACCACAACCATACTGCTATGCCTACTATGAATAAATGACTATTCATATATTTTTTGACAAAGATAATGGAGCAGTTTGCCATTTCTTTCTCCAGCTCATTTTACAGATGAGGAAACTGAGGCTAACAGGGTTAAGCAACTTGTCAAGAGTCACATAGCTAATATGTGTCTGAAACTGGATTTGAATTTTGAACTTCCTGACTCCAAGCCTGGCACTTTGTCTCCTGTGCAATCTGGCTGCCCTATCACTTCTGCTATTACTCTAACTGCTGTGGCTGCTGCGGCTGCTACTACTACCATGCTACTGCCACCAGTTCCACCACCACCCCCCACTACCACGCTACTTTTCTTAGTCCTATGATTATTACTGCTACAGTGATGACGATACCAAACTACTACTGGTACTACTCTTACTATTGTTACTACTTCTGCCACCACCACAGCAGTATTACTGCTAATACTAAACTATAATAATTATTAGAATCATTACTACTGTTTTATTACTGCAGCTGCTGCTACTGCCACACTACTACTAATACAGTTAAAGTGCTATGATTACTATAGAGCAGTAAGGGCACGGTGTCTGCATCACCTTAAGGTTTTCTCTGAGCCTTGCTCATATAACTATATTTTATATTCAGTTACTCTGAGGGAGATGCTCATTTTACAGATTTGTAAATTGAGAATCAGAGAGGTTAAAGGACTGTTTCAGGACCACACAGATACTTGGAGGTAACTTTGGGGATTATATTACCCCATATAGTATAAATGAGTTGAGAGCAGGGACTGTTCTTTGTTTCTGTTTGACTTTGAATTTATCTCCAAGACTTGGTATACAGTAAGTGATTAAAAAGATTTTCGTTTAAATTAAAGGGTTTTTTTTACTTTGATTTGGACTGTAGTTTAACCAGATCCATCACCAAATGTGGGGTGCTTCAAAGTATTTTAAATAGGTTTTGCAAAATAAATGTTATTATTTGTATGTCTCACACACAGAGAGAGAACTTTAAGGCCAAACTCATAGTAATCAGTCTCTTTGCCAACAACATGCAATGATATACCCTTTGTAAATTTGCACTTATGAATAATAATTCATTCCAACACATGTTAAAGATGAAGCCTTGGAGCCCAGAAAGCACAAATATAAATGATTTTTGAAAAGCATTAGGCCATATCTTTTTGGAAATTAGTTAGTGAGGGGCAAAAATGCACAGTGCATATTAAGGGGATGCTATGAATTTTGTCTCCTTGACAGGGAGAAGACTGCCTTGAAACTTTGGCTCTATGTCTGATGGGACACTTCTGTAAAACTGTAAAACTCTAACTCTCTGTCTCTGTCTGTCTCTGTCTCTCTTTACACGCGCGCACACGCACACACACACACACACACATAATACACACACACACAGAGTTGATTTTTGGCCTTGCCTACTTGGCATTTGTCTTGGAGCAATGTGACCAACTTGTTCCATTGGTATCTGGTATCTCATTTTTCACCCTCTCATTGAGGCTGAGGATTTTTGCAGGTCTGGGGTAATGAAACCTATGGGTTGTTTTTTTTTTTCTTATTAGGGACTTTCTTGGGGGAAAAAAAAGATCTAGGCAAGATGATGTTTACTCTGCACATTTTCCCTTTCATCCTAGTATAATGTTTTTCAAAATCCATAATGACTTTACTAACATTAAAAAACGTTCATATTAAACATCTTGAGTTTGTTTCCATAAATTAAAATCATTATGTTCTTCCACCACAATAAACAGGACAATAATGTCAAGTTGTGATTTTTTCCATCTTAAAGAATGGTGGAAGGGAATTTCAGCATGGACTCACACTCCTGTTTAAAATTGCTATGTCTGCTGTTATTTTCTTCTGTCACTATGTGAATAGGGAAGAGAGGGAGAAGGGATATTATAATACAATTCAAATAGGAGATAAGGGAAACCCCAACATTAGCTATTTTGCTGGCAGAATGTGATTTAATACAATAAAGATGTAGATGTACAATATATTCCATATATGTGTGTGTGATTTATACACACATATACATGCATATATATGAGTCACATTCTGCCATCAAAATAGCTAAAAATATGCATATATCCACATGTACTTATATATATGAAATTGAATCACAGTCTGCATCAAAACGGCTGACATATAGAGACACATGCACATTATAACACTCTATGCACATTTTATTTTTTAGTGCCCTTTAGCCATTTTACCTGTGACCCCCTCTTTGGAGCCCATTTGTGGTTTTCCGGCAAAGACACTAGAGTGGTTGGCCATTTCCTTGTCCAGCTCATTTTGTAGATGAGGAAATTGATTCCAGCAAAGTTGAGTGACTTGCCCAGGGTCACATCACCAGTAAGTGTCTGAGGCTGGATTTGAACTCACATCTTCCTGACTCCAGGCCCAGAGCTCTACCCACTGTACAACACACACACACACACACACACACACACACACACACACACACAAACACATACACATGCACACACAGATATACTCACACACAAACACACATATGTACACACACAGGCACACTCTTGCACAAACATATACATGAACACAAACACAGACATGCACACACACAAACACTCACACACACACTTTTATATAACTGTATGTATAGAGAAGCATGCAAACACATACAAATTACATATGTATATATATATGTGCATTTTTGATTTGTAATAGAATAACATAATTGAGATTTTTCCTAAAAGATAAAAAAAAACAAATTCCAGTTCACCCAGCTCTAGGAAAGAAATCTATTTTCAGAAATTTTTCAATAGAGGTCAATGTTTATAAAATTAGAATTATTCTTCAACAAAGCTGAGAACAACTCCAGGGTACATGTGACTTATTGATTCTACCAACATCCTTGAAGGCAGAGTAGAGAACTTCTAATACTCTTCCCCACTTCCCCCACCCATTTGAGACCTTCCATAGCTGATTAAGATATAGTTTGAAATAATGCCTCTATTCGCAACAAGGAATAGATAATACAGCAATCATAGCCATTCTACAGTGGGACATTTGGAGCTTTATCCCAGGGTGCTGAATATAGAGAGAATTAAGAGAGAACTTTCCATGCTTCAGCAAAAGAGATCTTGATAAAACTTCTCAAGAACAGTCAAGGGCTAGAGCTAGCTGATGGCAGGCCTGTCCCCCGATCCCCACACTTAACTGAGAAATCACTTCGGACCAATTGCTGCTTGGCATAGAAATGGTTCTAGCTGGAAAATTCCCAATCATAGATCTAATAGATGAATCTAGAAAATAAACATTTCATCCATATAATCATCCATATGAAGTACACAGTACTTAAATATGAGAAAAATGATGCTGTGCTTAGAGTTTCTAATTTTTCCTAAGTACTTGGATATATATTATTCCATAGAATGTTCAGCTCCCTGATTGGGAATTTACAGTCCCAACATGGACAGTCCATTAGTCAGATGTCCAATATTCTTTTCCCTTATCTTGTTTAATGGTCTATCTTCTATGTTTTGAAACATGACCATTTCCACAACACTTAGGAAATCATGAAAGGTTTGCCCGAATCAAAACACTCTTACATATCTGTCATGGTATGTATCAAGCCAACAATGGCATGTGTAAAGGAAAGAGATGATGTCAGTTGGTGGGATCACTGAAAGTAATCACTTGTGTTGACCTTCACAAACTTAACTGAATATTCAATATTTGACCTTAGATGCAACAGGAAGCCAATGGAGATTGTTGAACAGGGGAATGTCATGGTTAGATTTGTGTGTTAAGGAAAATTACTATAGTAGTATGCTAGTAAGGTATACTACACCTTCTCAGTAGTATTGACACCCACTCCATCTCAGTCTCAAGGATTGAATTAGACTTTGTTTTGGAGGTTGGCAAAACCTATTATATTACAAAGTAATCAATCACTACTCAACTTGTAATTTTAAAAGAACAATAGGATAGTAGCAACATGGAAGAGTAAGAAGACAAAGAAGTGACTTTGACAACAGAAAGACCTGGATTCTAGTTACCTCTAAAATACACTAGCTGCGTACCCTTCCTTGGTCAATTAAATACTCGGTTGCAACTGAAATTACTGAATTTGACGACGCCATCTAATTTGCCTGAATTTTTTCTGATACAGTTTGAAAAAAAAGTCATTTTCAATCTTTGTCATTAAATTGTAGGACACGACATTTAGGCATTTTGTTTTAAACTCTGTACAGAATTTTCAGATATATTTATTAAGCTCAATCAATAGTTAAGTCATTCTGAAATGAACACCAGTCTGTGCAGGCAAGGGCATCCCACTTCTGTGCAGAAGCTATGAAATAAACATGGGATATGGGATTTCTTGCTCATCTCAGATCCTCTCACAGGGCCTGGACCACAGCAGCCACATTACAAGTATGCACTCTTTCAATGGTTGTTCTCAGACAGGATACAAACCAAAGTTATACAGTGAGTAGTAGATCATGCTTGAACTCACATCTTCTTGATTCAAAACTCTGCAATCCATCCACTACTCCACATTTCCACTCTATGAATAAAAGGCAGGCCAAGAAGGGTTAGATTAAAACATATATATATATATATATATATATATATATATATATATATATGATGACCTTTACTAATCTAAAAAATAACTAGGTTACATGAAAGACCCTATTTCTAGAAAAAATTAGTTCATCAAAACCTTCTATTCATTTGCTTCCATTTCAAATTTCTGTTTGATTTCTGGGCTCCCAGAATTCATACGCCTATTCCTAAGATCATCCTGATCCAGTCAATAACTCTGCTCAACTACACTTTCTGATTCTCTTAGATAAGATTCACATTAAGGAGTGGAGCCCATCCTCAAAGACCAGTCAAAGATTTTAACAGAGTGAAGAACCTCTGGGTGATCTGTGATGTCTTTGATGTGATCACTCCCTCCACCAGTGCAAATTCATAACCCCACCTTGACTGACCTGATGACCTCTGAAAGTTACCATTATCAAAAATGTAAATTACCCCATGTCCTCAGTGACAAAGTATCACATGGAACTTGCTCTAGATAGGTATTCTTCTCTTGGCCCATAATGGTGTCCTTTGCAGCCTGGAAAGATAATCAGGGACTGAATCTGTTGACATAGACTTTGAGAATGGCATGGTTAAGTCCATAACAAGATGATTTTTTTTATACAATTTAAGGGCCTTCTGTAGACTGTTTCACTTATGTCTTTATATACCAAAAACTTAACACAGTAGCATGGACTTAATAAATGTTTGTGCAGTGGAGCAGTACCTGCTGAAGGAATGATTAAGAAGAGTATGTGAAATTGATGCAACAATATTAATTAACTCATTTAAATGGGAATTTTTTTCATGGAGCCCAAACAACATCTGAAAGGCAAGCAATTCTATTTCATGATTAGACAAGAGGTTGAACCCTACCTCTGATTTGCTTTAATTACTTCTCACTTGTACTATTTGAAAAAAGCTTTTCACTTCCCCCATACCCTGTCTCAGGTCTTTGTCCCCTACAACCTGAGCCACACACAGTGGCCAAAGGCATTTCCAGAAAGATTTTGCCCTACTCAGTGTGTGAAAGGTGATGTCTCCCTATCCTCCATTAACATCACTTATTAACTCCCCTAGCATCACTAACTAAGCTTGACAATGGAGGAACATTACAGCCAGAAACCCAATGGCCTTTCCTGCCATATTGGATCACACTGCTTCAGTCACATGATTGTCCAGTCCTACTGAGCACGCAGAGTGCTCCTAACTCATGCCACTCCATCTTCCAACCTCATGCCTTTGGATTTGCTGTCTTCCTCACAAAGCACTTATAAAATGCCTCCACTCTCTTCTCTCAGTATTCAGAGCAAGGATCACCTTCCATAGGAGGTCTTTCTGGATCTTCCTTCTTTCCAGCTATTAATAAATTTCTTTGAAAACAACAGCCGAAAACCAAAGCAAAATACTGAATAACACTTTTGTGTAGCTAGTTTGGTAGAGATACATATTCATGCATGTCTCTCTGCTACAATACAATGTAATCTCCTTTAAGGCAGGCATTGGACACCCTCAGTACTTAGTCCAACATCTAGTACATAGTAAATGCCTCATAAATGCTTAATGATGGATTAATTGGGTGGCTGCATAAGAAATATTGTACCAGAGACCGAAAAATAGGGAATGGGAAGAAAGTGCCCCAAAAGGTAAATGTATGTATTATGTATTTATTCATGCATGTATATATGTGTGTGCACATATGCATATATGTACATAATCAGACATATATGAAAATGCATTGTGTGTGTGAATAATGCATACTTATGCTAAATTATGCTAATATATAACACATATTAGGGCATGTTATTTCAAAATATTGTATTAAACTAGTTTCCTTAATAATTTTCTGTATTTGATTCTTTTGAACAGATTATTATGAGAAGTTGTCTATAGACTTTACCAGAGTACCACTAGGGTCTACAATATTTTTTTAAAGGAAAGAAAGTCTAATGAAAACTAACTTGAACTTAAAAAACAGTCAGAAAGAATGCCTTGAAATAGTAAAATATTTAAACAGGATATAATTTCAAAACAAAGTAAAAGTAGTTATATAGATACATATGTATCTATGTATAGAGAGACATGCAGGCATCAATGTATACACTATGTATACATAATGTATTCTCTGTATACACTATATATGTATACACTGACATAAATATATTTACCCCTCACTTTTAAACAAATTCCATCTTGATTCCAGTCAGAATAACATCAACAACAACAATTTCTCTAAGACTCATTCCTTTAAACTGGCAGGGAAATCACAGTTCCTAACCCAATCTGACCAGTGATAAAGCAGCTCCCATCATGGAGTGCCTGAGTATATGCCCTGATTATCAACCCATGTCTGAAGCTTTAAACATCTGTCACTCGTATATTTTTCCCTCTTCCTCTTTGGGACTGCAAAATCATGCTGTGATTCCTGGGGTCCCAGAGGCTACCATTATAGTCTTATATCCTTCTTCCTTCATTCCTACAACATAGCTTCTACTCTCCTTCCTATAATACTCCTAGTATCTTCTCACTGTGAATTAATTGCTTAACTTGATAAGAACATAATCTCATGGAAAATATGATTCTGATAAACTCGTTTTAGTCCATATAGTATGGGAAATGTCATACATTTGCTATCATCATAGCCATCATTTGACCTAACACATTCATAGCCTACTCAAAAATTGTTTCCTGAAATTATTGCTATCATGAGATCTTTCATTTAACAATAATTTCACTCAAAGCAGTATGAAAACCTCCTAGTAAACCTATTTCCTCAGGTTCTATTCCAGTAAAGAACAAGGAACACCAGGGGAAATAATGCAAGCTGTGCAATCAGAACTTGGTGAATTTGATTCTCCACTGCTATGGATTCTTGATTTCTGGAACCTTGATTCTTGACCTTGAACATCATTTCCCCCCCTCTCTTGTACCTTTGCTCATATCGGCTATGATTTTCCTTAGAACATTGCCAGACATTCCAGAATGCCAAACCATGACCCAGTTAGACTTTAAGAACTTTAATGTTCTTTTATGCCTAGCCAGAATCATCTCAAACCTGGTTCAAATTCAGCCCTCATTATGCTGCTGCTCTTACACTAGTGGATACATCATTGCTGCAAATGTCATCATCCCCTCCTGATTATGGACCTTGACTTCACCCTAGGCTTGGTTTTAAGTAGTTTCTAAGATGAGGAAAACTCCCTATATCTTCTGGCATTCTGACCACTGGGCCTTCTGTTCATTTCCAATAGGTACTACATTTGCCATAACCGTGCACCCCACACACATCTAATTGAAGCTATTTACTTGCATAGATAATGGTAGCCTACCATTTTTCCTCCTGGCCAAGGCAGGCAGCTTTTCAGGAAGATTCATTTCACTACTGACGAGACACTATATAACCATATTTTATGATGAACAAAGATGTCAGCAAGAGCTGACATGTCATTCAGAATATATAGAGCAGTAGTTTCTTGTACTTTGATGCCCACTTAAATTTTCGTAATAAATTTTGCATGAATTTGCCTTGTCAGGACAGACGGCTTATTTCATATTTCACTTCTTGAAGAAATCCCAGTTGCTCCAGTATTAAGCAATATGCCTTTAAAAGATGGCCCCTATTTGTGAAATATATTGAATTGGGAGGTTTTAATTTCATTGCCCTGAAATTCTGGTTATTACTCAGCATTTTTTCCCTTAACTTTCAGTTGTGTCATTCCAATATCATTTTTGCAATTTATATTTCAATATATTGAGACATTCTGGCATACACACACACACACACACACACACACACACACACAGAAACACATTCATGCATATGCATGAAAGGCCACAAAAGCATATACACACACATTCTGGCATACATACACACACAGAAACACACATTCATGCATGTGCATGAAAGGCACACAAAAGCATATACAAACACAAACACAAAAACACACATGCATACAATTACTATCAATAGAATTGGATTTTAGTGATTTAAATGAGAGAAGTTTCTACATATACACACATATATATTATACACAACATGCATGTATATGCATGTGTTTTCACACAGAAAAATCTATGAAGAAGCAGACTATATGGTTATGGTTTTTAGCTTTAAAAAAGCCATGCACACACATATCTGAAGAAGGCCCTCTCTCTCATGGCTCTGAGCATTTTCTCTGGCTGTCCCCCGTGCTTGACATACTCTCCCTTCTCTACTATCAGTATTGACTTCCCCAGTGTCCTTTAAGTTTTAGTTAAAATCCCATATTCTACAGCAAACCATCCCTAACCCCTCTTAATTCCAGTGCCTTTCCTCTTTCAATCATTTTCTGTTTATCCGGTCTATAGCTGGTTTTGTATATATTTGCTTGAATGGTGTGTCTCCCCATTAAGATTTTAAGCTCTTTGAGGGCAGGGAATGTTTTTTCTTCCTTTTGTTTTCTTAGCACTTAACACAGAGCCTGGAACGTAATGGGCACTTAATATATTGCACACGTGTTTACACAAATGCAACTTCCAAACATCTCCTTTCTCCCTGAGGTACAGTGAGTGCTTGCCAGGCTTTCTTTCCTCTCTCTTAACCAGCTCCAGTGGCTCGGTATGCATTGGCAATGGTCTAGGTACGCACAGAGATCACAACAGGACGCCCTTTTCGATTGTAAATAAGTGAACAACTACTTCAGAATGAATCTGAATCTTTCATAGGTCCCTTATGCGTCTGTTTAAACCAATTTTCTGCTCTGTGATGTTCACCACAATCACGAAGGAAGGTAAAGAGATAAATACCTTCCTCCTGAATTTCTCAAATACTGAGAACTTTGTTCCAGATATTTCCTTTTTAATTAAAATACTTGCTTCTCACCAGGCACTCTAAGGATCTCCATAGTTTCTAGGGATTTTAAAGGCATACTCACTATAGTTCTGTGTGTGTGTGTGTGTGTGTGTGTGTTGCGTGAATTCCCAACACATACCCCACAGAGATCACTTGATCCACAAAAACTTCATAAGTGCTTACTACATGCCAGAAGCATAGGACTGAGACCCAGAAGGGATCTTTAAAACTCCTCATCTAAAGACCTCCTTTTATAGGTTAAATAACCAAGACCTGAAGGGGCAAAGTTACCTGTTTCCAGTCACAAAGACAACAGGATCATAAGGTTATAGATTCAGAACCTCAATGGACTTTAGATGTTAACATGTTCAACCATCTCATTATATAGAACTGATTGAATTCAAGTCACATCATAAAGTGCTAAATATGCTAATTGAGGCAGGGATCTGGGCTCCCATCACCCCTCTCCCCCCCAACTCAGTAAGTCTCTTGATAACTAAGACAGAAACTTCTCAATGACAACAAATTAAGAAGTGTGTGCTCAGTCCAGGGACCACATCCTCCTGGCCCTGCTATCAATGCAGGTGGGAAAGAAGTGACTCAGAGTAGGTCCAGATGAGGAACACCCTTTCTTGGGGATTTAAGGTTGATGCCAGAGATTAAAACAGGAACATAGTGATTGGACAACCTGTCCTTTTTTTCCTAAATTTAAGATTGAACTTATAGAGAGGTAAGGTAAACCATTCACTTGTATGATATGATTTCTGTTTTTCAAGAATGTTCCTTAACTCAAAAATCTGCTTTCCCCTGATAATTATTTAAGGGTTATTATTATTATGAGTCAATTTAGTGAGCATTTGAAATGTGAGCGAGGGGCTAGATTTTGCTTAGAACACTATAAATTTCCATCTGTCTCTGTTTCTCTTTATCTCTCAGATTTGTCTCTCCATGTCCTTTTATCTCTTTGTCACTTTACCTGTCTCTCAATCTTTCTGTATCTCTGTTGCTATCGCTCTTCATTTCTTATTTATGTGCATTTGTTTCTTATTTTCCCCTTTTTCTGTCTCCCGATGTCTATTTCTGTTTACCTCTATGTGTCTCTTTGTGTTTCTTCACGTCTATCTCTATATCTCTGAAGATGACATGTCTCTGTATATGAATGTGGAGGAATAGCATTTTATATAAAAATGATAAAAAGGATAGGCTTAGAAAAATTTTGCAAGATTATATATATATATATGTATACATGTATGTATGTGTGTATATGTATATGTATATGTACTGATGCAAAGTTAAGTAACCAAATCAAGTAGAATATTCAATAACAATATTATATATATATATATATATATATATATATATATATATATATATATATATATATATATATTAATGCTTTATTAACTTCTGGTTTACATCATTCATTTCCACCAAATTTTGAGTTACAATTTTCCCCATTTTTCCCTACCCACCACCCCAGAATAGCAGTCCCACTAGATATCCCCTTATCCTATCTCCTCTCTCCCATATCTTCTCCCATATCCCCTTTGACTTTGCCTTTAGAGCAAGGTGAATCTCTATGCCCCGATGCCTGTACATCTTATCTCCCAATTACATGCAAAATAGTATTAAGAATAGTATTTATATACATTTGAAACATTTAATTTTGAGACTTCAAATTTCAGATCCATTCCCTTCCCTTCCTCCCTTGTCACCCATTCCCTATGGGAAGATAAGCATTTCAGTATGTGTTGTACATGTATAGCTATGCAAAACATTACCACAGTAGATATATTGTAAAAGACTGCTTATATTTCCCTACCACCCATCCCACCCCCCACCTGATCCATTTCCTACTTTAATCCTCTCCCTCTTTGAAAGTGGGTACTTCCAACCTTCCCTCCCCCTAGAATGCCCTCCCCTCCATCATTCCCCTTCTCATCCCCCCTCCCCATACTCTCCTGCAGGGTGAGATATCCTATTTAGTATGTATGTGATGCTCTCCCTGAGCCAAATTCAATGAGAATAAGGTTTTGCCTTTTTGCCTTCCTGTTCTTCCCCTCCCCTGCAACTACTTCCCCTTGCCTCTTCTACATGAGATAGTTTACCCCACCCTGTCTCTCCACATTTTCTCTTGTCACTTTCCTCTCTCACCTCTTAACTTCACCCCTTAAGTATCATCCCTTCACACTAAATTCAACCTGTGCCCTCTATCCATGTATAACTGTAAACATATATACACACATTCACATATGTATTCATATGTCCATATACCCTTCTTCCATTATTTTCATACTGAGAAAGGTTTCATCAGTCACAGTTATTGTTTTTCCATGTACGAATGTAAATAGGTCAACTTTGATAAGTTCCTTTTGATTTCTTTTCCTTGATTACCTTCTCAAGAATCTCTTGCTTCCTGTGTATGAATGTCACATTTTCTATTCAACTCTGGTTTTTTCCTCAAGAATGCTTGAAAGTCCTCTATTCCACTGAATGACCATATTTTCCCCTGAAACAAGATACTCAGTTTTGCTGGGTAGGTGACCCTTGGCTTCAATACCAGCTCTTTTGCCCTCTGGAATATCATATTCCATGCCCTTTGATCCCTCAGTGTAGAAGCTGCCAGGTTCTGGGCTATTCTGATTGTGTTTCCACAATATTGAAATTGTTTCTTCCTGGCTGCTTGTAGTATTTTCTCCTTGATCTGGGAGTTCTGGAACCTGGCTATAATATTCCTAGGTGTTTTCTTTTTGGGATCTTTTTCAGGAGGCAATCGGTAGATTCTTTCAACTTCTATTTCCCCCACTGGGTCTAAAGCATCGGGGCAATTTTCCTTGAGGATTTCTTGAAAGATGATTTCTAGGTTCTTTCTTTGATCATGTCTTTCAGGTAGTACAATAATTTTTAAATTATCTCTCCTGGATCTATTTTCCAGGTCAGTGGTTTTTCCCATGAGATATTTCACATTGCCTTCTATTCTTTCATTTGTTTGGATCTGCTTAACAGCATCTTGATTTCTCATAAAGTCACTAACTTGCATTTGCTCTAGTCTAATTCTGAAGGAATGAATCTCCTCAGTGAGCTTTTGAGATTCTTTTTGGCGAATTCATCTGGCAAATTCGACTTTTTAAGGCATTCTTCTCCTCATTGCCTTTCTGAGCCTCTTTTGCCATTTGAGTTAGTCTATTGGTTAAGGTGTTGTTTTCCTCAGTCAGGCTGTTGACTGCCATTTCATACTTTTCTTGCATCTTTCTCACTTCTCTTCCCAATTTTTCCCCCACTTCTCTTTTTTTTCCCTGTAGCTATAATTAACATTTAATTTTTTTACAGTTATTTTTTTCATGTAATTAAAAAAAATGCTTTATTAACTTCTGGTTTACATCATTTATTTCCACCAGATTATGAGTTACATTTTCCCCCCATTTTTTCCCTACCCACTACCCCAGAATAGCAGTCCCACTAGATATCCCCTCATCCAATCTGCTCTCTCCCATATCTTCTCCTATACCCCCTTCGACTTTGCCATTAGGGCAAGGTGAATCTCTGAGCCCCAATGCCTGGACATCTTATGAAACATTTAATTTTAAAACTTCGATTTTCAGATCCATTCCCTTCCTCCCTTGTCAGCCACTCCCTCTGAGAAGATAAGCAATTCAGTATGTGTTGTACATGTATAGCTATGCAAAACATTACCATAGTAGATATATTGTAAAAGACTGCATATATTTCCCTCCGACCCATCTCACCTCCCACCTGGTCCATTCCCTACTTTGATCCTGTCCCTCTTTGAAAGTGGGTACTTCCAATCTCTCCTCCCCCCCAGAATGCCCTCCCCTCCATCATCCCCCTTTCCCCTACTCAGGAGAGTGAGGGTAAGATATTCCATTTAGTATGTATGTGCTTCTCTCCTTGAGCCAACTTCAATGAGAATATGCTTTTGCCTTTTTGCCTTCCTGTTCTTCCCCTCCCCTGCAAATACTTCCCCTTGCCTCTTCTACATGAGATAGTTTACCCTACCCTGTCTCTCTCCATCTCCTCTTGCTGCTTTCCTCTCTCACCTCCTGACTTCACCCCTTAAGAATCATCCCTTTCTTGGGGCGGCTAGGTAGCACAGTGAGCAAAGCACCGGCCCCGGAGCCAGAAGGACCCGAGCCCGGATCAGGCCCCAGGCACCCAACACACAAACAGAAACCCAGCCATGTGACCCCGGGCAATTCACGCAACCCCAATTGCCCTCCAAAAAAAAAAAAAGAAAGAATCGTCCCTTCCCATCAAATTCAACCTGTGCCCTCTATCCGTGTATACCTGTGAATATATGCCATGTACCTTTCTTCAATTATTTTCATAATGAGAAAGATTTCATCAAACACAGTTATTGTTTTTCCATGTAGGAATGTAAATTGTCCAACTTTGATAAGTTCCTTTTGATTTCTTTTCCTTGATTACCTTCTCAAGAATCTCTTGCTTCCTGTGTATGAATGTCAAATTTTCTATTCAACTCTGGTTTTTTCCTCAAGAATGCTTGAAAGTCCTCTATTCCACTGAATGACCATATTTTCCCCTGAAACAAGATACTCAGTTTTGCTGGGTAGGTGACCCTTGGGTTCATTCCCAGCTCTTTTGCCCTCTGGAATATCATATTCCATGCCCTTCTATCCCTCAATGTAGAAGCTGCCAGGTCCTGTGCCATTCTGATTGTGTTTCCACAATATTGAAATTGTTTCTTCCTGGCTGCTTGTAGTATTTTCTCCTTGATCTGGGGATTCTGGAACCTGGCTATAATATTCCTGGGAGTTTTCTTTTTGGGATCTTTTTCAGGAGGTGATCTGTGGATTCTTTCAACCTCTATTTTGCCCTCTGGATCTAAAACATCAGGGCAATTTTCCTTGAGAATTTCTTGAAGGGTGATTTCTAGGTTCTTTCTTTGATCATGGCTTTCAGGTAGTCCAATAATTTTTAAATTATCTCTCCTGGATCTATTTTCCAGGTCAGTGGTTTTTCCCATGAAATATTTCACATTGCCTTCTATTATTTCATTTGTTTGGATCTGTTTAATAGTATCTTGATTTCTCATAAAGTCACTAGCTTCCATTTGCTCCAGTCTAACTCTGAAGGAATGAATCTCCTCAGTGAGCTTTTTAGATTCTTTTTCCATCTGGCAAATTCGACTTTTTAAGGCATTCTTCTCCTCATTGCCTTTCTGAGCCTCTTTTGCCATTTGAGTTAGTCTATTTTTTAAGATGTTAATTTCCTCAGTCAGGCTGTTGACTCTCATTTCATACTTTTCTTGCATCTTTTTCATTTCTCTTCCCAAATTTTCCCCCACTTCTCTTATCTGCTTCTTAAGGTCCTCTATGGCCTATAGCCAGCTTGTATTTTCATTTGGGGCTTTTGGTGCAGGAGTTCTGACCTCACAGTCCTCCTCCATGCTTTGAGCCTCTTTGCCCCTAAAATAGGAGTCCAATGCTGAACTTTTCTGTTTATTTTGTTTCATTTGCCTAGGCATGTTGCCACTTAATTACTTGATTTGGGGGCTTGTTGCCACAGTAGGACTCTGCCACCAGACAGGGGAGCTTCCACCCAAACGTGGGGTCTTCACAACTTCTGCCAGTTGTGTGGCCTCTGTAAAGCCTCCATCCACTCTGGCAAATTGGATAGCCACCCCAAACTTCCACCCCAGACCACAATCCAGATCCAGGCAGTTTAAAGCAAAAGCGATTAATCCCCAGACTGATTGCTGGATCTCCCAACAGTTCGCAGACCAGAAGCTAGAGCCACTACAGAAGCTGCAAAATGGCTTCTGTGCCCTGTTTCTTCAGCAGCTTTTCGCCCCCAGGGGAGGAAGCCACGCGTTCCCCAAATACTCATCCCAATGTCCATAGGGCACTAACCTCTCACTTTGTCCTAGGCATATCTGTGTTGATAATTCTGGAATTGCCACAATTCCCGGTGTTCTGGGGTCCCTCCAGCCAGCTGAGTGCCCGGCCACCCTGGGGCTAAAACCGCAGACCTGGTGTCTGTGCTGCCTGCTCTCTGAGCGCTGTGTTGGCCGCTCCCTGCAGGGCTGCTGGGCTGTCCTCAGCAGGAGGTTAGCTTCTCTGTGCCGTTCTGTGGGTGCTGTGGCTCCAGAAGTTGTTCAGAGTCCCCTTTCACATTGTTTGAAATTTGTGTGGGGCAGAGCACATTGGAAATGCTGTTTCTACTCCGCCATCTTGGCTCTACCCCCGCCCCCACTTCTTTTATCTGCTTCTTAAGGTACTCTATGGCCTGTAGCCAGCTATATTTTCATTTGCGGCTTTTGGTGCAGGAGTTCTGACCTCCTGTTCCATGCTTCAATCCTCTTTGCCCCCAAAATAGGAGTCTAAAGTTGCATTTTTCTGTTTATTTTGTTTCCTTTGCCTAGGCATATTGCCACTTAATTACTTGATTTTGGGGCTTGTTGCCACAGTAGGACTCTGTCACCAGACAGGAGAGCTTCCATCCCAAATGTGGGGTCTTCACAACTTCCAGAGGTTGGGTAGCCTCTGTAAGTCCTCCACCCACTGTAGCAAATTGGATTTCCACCCCAGACCTCCCCTCAAGACCACAATTCAGATCTAAGCAGGTAAAGCAAGAGTGATTAACCCCCAGACGGATTGCTGGATCTCTCTACAATTCACAGACCAGGAGCTGGAGCTGCCACTGACACTGCAAAATGGCCTCTGTGCCGAGTTTCCTCAGCAGCTTTAGGCCCCCAGGGGAAGAAGCTAACGCGTTCCCCCAATATTGGTCCCAAAGTCCATGGGGCACTAACCCCTCACTTTGTCCTAGGCATATCTGTGTTGATAATTCTGGAATCGCCACAGCTGCTGGTGTTCTGGGGTCCCTCCAGCTTGCCGCGGGCCCAGCTGACCTGGGGTTAAAACCACGGCTCACTCTGTCCTGGGCTTGTCTCCCAAAGCGCTGCACTGTCAGTTCCTAGCACACTGTGCTGCTGGCAGAGCGCTGCACTGGCTGCTCCCTGCAGGGCTGCCAGGCTGTCCTCAGCAGGAGGTTAGCTTCTCTGTGTTGTTCTGTCAGTGCTGGGCTACGATAACAATATTTTAAAGAAAAATGATTTTGAAAGACTTGTGAAATCTGATAAACAAGTGACATTGCAAAAATGTCAAAGAACTCATAAAGAAATATAATGAATTTTTTTCTCTGTATCTCTCTGTCTCTATTACTCTGTCTCTCAATCTCTCTCCTGTGATTGTAATGATTTGATTTTGTTGATTGGGCACTTCTAGCGAGACAGAATCCTCCCTCCCAGTAAAGACCAAGTTTTATTTTATTTTGTTTTGTTTTCCCTGTAATTTAAAACCTTAGGGAGCTAGCTGAGGACACTGAGACATTACATCATTTGCCCAGGGTCACATAGTTATTATTTGCCAGAGGAGGGACTTCTGCTCAAGTCCTCCTGGTTTTGATGTATCTCTGTTTCTCTGGTTTGGCACATCTTATAGTCACTGTTCATACCAAAACTACAGCAACAAATAAGTAGTCCCCACTTTCAAGTATAATTTCCTAGACAAGTATGCAATATATAGGAAAGGAGATACATCCAGAGTTATTGATTTATAAAATTTTACCACAGGATGAAAATAAATTCAAAACTCTTCAAAAATAAAGACAGAGCTAAATAACTGGAGGCATATCAATTGCACATGGATGGGTCAAGCTGATATAATAAAACTGACAATACAAATAAATTAATTTATTTATTGAATATGATATCAAACTACCAAAGTATTACATTATAGAGCTTGAAAAAATGCATCCTAAAGAACAAAAGATAAAAAAATCAAGAGAATCAGTGGAGAAAAAAAGGAAGGGGGCTAGCAGAATCATATCTCATACTGTTCCACAAAGTCTTAGAAGTCAAAATAAGTTTTAGCTGGGTAAGAAATAGAGGTGTCCATCAGTGGAACAGAAAAGTTACACAAGATACAGGATCAAATGAACACTGTAACTCTAAGTTTGATTAATTTAAAGATCTTGGCTGTTAGATGAAGCAATCACACATACGTACACAAACACAAACACACACACACACACACACACAAACACACACACACAAACAAACAAGTGTTGAGAAAACTAAATGGTAGTCTGGAAGAAACTAGAACAGACCATAATTCCACACTGTATAAGATAAACTCCAATGGTTATATAACTTAGACAAAAAGAAATAATATCAGAAGCAAATTAAAGGCTCATGGAAGAAGATACATCTTAGATGTATGAATTGGAAAAGAATCATAACTAAAAAATATAGTTACATAGGAGGCAAAATGGGCAATTTCCCCCTACTGAAAAGTATTTTTTCCAATTACACTTTAAGATGGTTTTCAACATTCATTTTGTAAGATTTTGAGTCCAAAAATTTTCTCCCTGCCTCCCTGCGCTCACCTTCCTCAAGACAGCATGCAATCTGTTACAGGTTCTTTATGTGTAATCATAGTAAATAGTTTTCACATTAGTTATGCTGTGAAAGAAGAAACAGAACAAAAGGGAAAAAATGAGAAAGAAAAAATTAAAAAATGAAAAAGAGTGAAAATAGTATGCTTTGATCTAAATTCAGATACCATAGTACCTTCTCTGGATGCAGATAGCACAAAATGGAGAATCTTGATTTTATACATACATATACATACAAATTTACATATGCATGTACATGTATGTATGCATATGCACATGCGTATGCATATGGGCACAAACAAAACTAATACAGCTAAAATTATAAGAAAAGCAATTTTAATGAAGTGGACAACTTTGCACCAAGTATTTTTTCTTTTAATGAATATATTGTTTTTAAGATAGAGTGGGAACTAAAATAAATTTATATGAATTAGTGTGATTCCCAATTGATAAATGGTCAAAGAATATAACTAGGTTGTTTCCAGAGAAAGCCATTCAAGCTATCTAAAGCCATATGGACAAAATTGCCCTTAATCACTAAAAATTAGCAAAATAAATGCAACAACTCTGATGTGCCATCTCCTTCCTATCAGGTTGGCTAAATTGAGAAAAAAAAAAGAAAATGAAAGATCTTGGAGGGACTGTGGGGTAAATAGGTACTTTAATGCATCATTGGTAAAGCTGTGGACTGGTTCAACTGTTCTGGAAAGTGATTTCCATCAATGTCTACAAAAATAGTAAACTGTGCATACACTTTCACTCAGTGATTATTTTAATCTATATGACAAAATTTTTTAAGAAAAAATGATAAATGTATATACACACATGTATGTATGAATTTGTGAACATATATACATATACATATATGTGCATTTACATATGTGTGTACTGCTTATATTGCCTTTTTATAGTGCCAAAGAGTTGGAAATTAGTATGATATCCATCAACGGAAAATGGCTGACCAAAGTACGGTATATAAATTTAAAGGAATATTATTGTCCTGGAAGAAATAAGGAAAGGAACAGCTTCAAAAAAATTTTAGAAGACTTATATGAACTCATGTCAAGTTAAGTAATTAGATTCAGGAGAACAATCTATAAAATAACAACTCTGTGTGTGTTTGTGTATACACACATATATACATGCACATATATATATATTTCTATGACTATATGTGTATACATATATGCACATGTGTATGTATGCATCTACATATGACTATACATATAAACATGCACGTGTATACATGCACACACGTATGCATGTGTATGTGTATATTTGTGCATTTTATATATATATATATATATATATATATATATATATATGTAAAAAAACTTAGAAGTTCTGATCAACATGCCAACCATTAAAAATGCCAAAGAACTCATAGTGAAGCATTCTATCCATTTCCAGATAGAGAAGTGATGAATGCAGAATAAAGACTAAAGTATATCTTTTTTCCGTACCTGCACTTTTTCATGTGAGGATCTATTTTTGCATTATTTCATATATTTGTATTTTAAAAAAATTTTGCCCTCTCATAAATTGGTCAGGGGAAGTAGGTAGAGAAGGAATTTGGAATTAAAGTAAAAAAATAAAATAAAATGGAATGAATGTTAAATAAATAAATGTATACAATGAAGGAATAAGTAAGTAAATATTTTAAAATTAATGAATGGAATATAGAATTAGCTATGGGAGTCCATCAAGGTTTTTGAGTTTTGCATAAAAAGATCACAATGGCCAAGAATCTTGAGCCCCAGATGAGTGTCTTTAATTGACAGGACAAGACATTAAGGCACTTGAATACTTAAGTCAGGGCTAGAAATTTCAGAGGATTACAAGATCAGAATCTATGAATTTGAAGATATAGTAGACCTAAAAATCCATGTGGTTGAATTCATACCTGAACAGTCATCATGAAATTTCTGTTTGAAAAATGTTCAAAGAGAAAGAAAACACACTTCTCTAGGCAGTGTACTCCCTTTTTGAATAGCTCTAATTCTTGGCAAGTTGAAATCATTAGCATCATAATTGCTGTTATTTACCATCTGACATAATAAATTCCTTTCTTTGTAACTTTCATCCATTGATTGTATTTCTACTTTTTTGCTATTATGTCCCCAACTGGACAACCTTCTTCAGGCTAATCTTTCACACTTCCTTCAAGTAATCTTCAAATTTCATGAATGTCAAATCTTTTTAAGAAATAATTGATTGTTTTTTTTCCTGTTGCCATTTTTATTTGAATCCCCAGTGCCTAGAATAGTGCCAGAAACAAAATAGTTGCTTAACAAATACTTGATCATTGATTGATTATAAAATTTAGCTTACTAAAAGGAGAGTATGGAGAGCCACCAGGGAAAAAGTAAAACAAAACAGAGAAACGACAAAAGAAAACTGAATAAGCTAGTATAGAATGCTAATAATCATCGGTGTCCTGCTGCAAGGTCAGTTTTACAAGTCCAGCTGTCTCCCCAGTGGCTCTTGCAAGTGAATATGCATGGGGAATATTGGTGGGTGTAGCAGCAAGCACCCCAATATCCCCAGGGTGACTGACAACACAGGTTCTTAGATCTGCTTTTCAAAAGGAAAGCAACTCAAAATGGGTTAACAAGCTTACTTTAATCAAACAAACATATATTACCTAGTTCAGGGGGAAAAGGTCAGCACCCCAAACTTCAGAGTTACAGAACTTACAGATCAAATGGACAGGCTTCCAAACTGTCCAACCATTAAATCAATACCAAATCACAGTTACCAGAGAGGGAAGCATCAACATTTGGGTTTTCAAAGCCAGGGGGCTCTCAACAACGGCTTCCCAGAGTCTCATCTGGTCAAATCACACAACACTTCTCAAAGTGAGCCCCAAAGCAAAGCCTCTCATCAGAGTTTATATAGCCTTCTCCTGGCTCAAAGATTGTAACAACCTCCTTGACCCCACTGCCCAATCATAAAGTATCAAGGTGTGGGCTTTCCTGAAAAACAAGCCTCCCACCACAGGCTCCAGGTGCACTTAAGCTAGGGGCAGGGAAGATCTTTAAATTTGCATTTCCATTACATTTGGCCCCAAGATCTTTCATGCCCATAGCATACACAATTTACATTTGAATTAGCACTAAACATCTCTTAGGTCACATTTTCCAGGTACATAAGAAAATCACAATATAATCTCAAAATACAATAGTCCAAGTCTTCCACTCATGGGGCAAATGTTAACTCAGTCACTTATCTGTAAAATCAAAAAATAGTCACTCTTATGTTAACTCAATGAGTTACATCAGTTTTCAAAGTACAAAGTCTTGATTAGCTCAATTAGTCTCTTATCTATAACAATATCTCAAAGTACAATTAGTCACTTATTCAGTAAAGTCTTACTAAGGATGCCCATAGCATAGACAGTTTACATTTCAATTAGCACTAACCATCCCTTAAGTCATATTTTCAAGGTACATCTAAAGTTACCAAGTGGCCACTGGGCCTTAAACACAAAATACAAAGCATTATCACATCAATTCACAAAATACAAAGCATTATCACATAAAGTTCTCTTGGGAGGAGGGGGGTGTCCTTCCCATAACCCTGCTCCAGCCCCTGCTTTCAAGTCCAGAGAGGGGGCTGAGCAACAAAACCAAAGTGGGGTCCTTGGGGTCCATGGCACTTCACCCCACCCACCAGTCACAAGTCCATCCTCCCCCTGGGTCCCAAACTGTGGGATGAAGCAAGGAAACACATTCAGTGTCCCTGCTTTGCCTCACAGTCCTTATCTTGTCCTGTAGCTGAACTCCAAACTCCTGGGTTCCTTCTCCTCCAGCAGAAGGTAGAGGCTCCAGGCTTCTCCACAGGTCTCCAATGCAGGCAGTTCACCATTCCTGCTCTCAGCTCAGTGAAGTCAGCATTCAGGCCATTCTTCTCTCCTGCTCCATGACTCCACAGAATCACAGCTATCACAACTGGGAAACAAACAATTATCCCAGCCCCCATACTTTCCTTCTACTCAGCAGATCCCATCCCTCGTCGCCATTTTGTAGCAGCAAGCACCCCAAAATCCCCAGTGTGGCTGCCAACACAGGTTCTTAGATCTGCTTTTCAAAGTAAAGCAACTCAAAATCAGTTAACAAGCCTACTTTAATCAAACAAACGTATATTACCTAGTTCAGGGGGAAAAGGTTAGCACCCCAAACTTCAGAGTTACAGAACTTACAGATCAAACAGACAGGCTTCCAAACTGTCCAACCATTATATCAATACCAAACCACAGTTACCAGAGAGGGAAGCATCAACATCTGGGTTTTCAAAGCCGGGGGGCTCTCAACAACGGCTTCCCAGAGTCTCATCTGGTCAAATCACACAACACTTCTCAAAGTGAGCCCCAAAGCAAAGCCTCTCATCAGAGTTTATATAGCCTTCTGGCTCAGATTGTAACAACCTCCTTGACCCACTGCCCAATCACAAAGTATCCAGGTGTGGGCTTTCCTGAAAAACAAGCCTCCCTCCACAGGCTCCAGGTACACTTAAGCTAGCGGCAGGGAAGATCTTTAAATTTGCATTTCCATTACAGTGGGCCAGGTTGTTCTTGACCATTGATCAGATCCAATATGCTCTATTTAAGGCAACTGATAGTATAAAAGGAAAAGCAGAGAAGACAACCTATGAAAATAGAAAGACAGCACCTTCTACTTGTTGCCCCAATGAGGGCCCCAGTGTTCCTTACTACAACTATATTTACCAGTCTGATTTTAAAAAAATAGGTATTTCTGTTGGCTGACAAGACTGTTCCAGTCTACTTGCTATTTCAGAACTGAAGAATTGATGATCTGTGACAGAGGCAAACATTTGGGTCACATGGAAATTTCATTGTGTTAGAGTGAAGTAGCTTCACATATATACTGCTTTGTTGTTGTTGTTTTGGTGGGGGGGGGGTTCGCAGTGGTGCTGGTGGTTGTGGTGGTGATGATGACGGTGCTGGTGGTGATGGTGGTGATGGTGACAATGATGGTGGTGGTGATGGTGATGGTGGTGGTGGTGATGATGATGACGATGGTGATGGTGGTGATGGTGACGATGATGGTGGTGATGATGATGATGATGATGATGGTGGTGGTGATGGTGATGGTTGTGGTGGTGATGGTGGTGATGGTGATGGTGATGATGATGATGATGGTGATGGTGATGGTGATGGTTGTGGTGGTGATGGTGGTGATGGTGATGGTTGTGATGGTGGTGATGATGATGGTGGTGATGGTGGTGGTGGTGGTGGTGGTGATGGTGGTGGTGGTGGTGGTGGTGGTGATGGTGGTGGTGGTGGTGGTGGTGATGGTGGTGGTGATGGTGATGACGATGGTGGTGACGATGATGATGATGATGGTGGTGGTGGTGGTGGTGATGGTGATGGTGGTGACGATGATGATGGTGGTGGTGATGGTGGTGGTGGTGGTGGTGGTGGTGATGGTGTGTGTAGGAGTGACTTTCTGAATGTATGTCTTCTCTTGTGGATCACTGGTGAAATCTTTTAGATTACACTTTACTGAGAACTATCTGAGGTTTTAGGACAATAAGGATAGAAAAGATTTGGAGATGATAAGTTTATTCCAAAAGGTCATTAATACCTCCATTATTGATGACAGCATACACAATGCCTTACACCTGCCTTTCAGGTTTTGTCATATACCACTGAATGCTAGCAGTGGTAACTTTCTTCCCATATGGCCACAAATCCATAGTGAACCAGAAGAAAGGTTTCCCAAACACTGTATTCCCTATTCTCATATATGTCTCTTTTCTTCATTAAAGTCTCTACCTGCTGCCTTTAATTTTTAAAATTATATTGGACTTTCAAAGGGCATAAGAGCAAAATCCAGTTTCTTGAAAATTCAACCAAGCTAACAAAAACAAAACATCAACAAAATATTTCTGTGACTCATCTGAGCTCAGTTCTATCTGAGGCACATATTACCAGTTCATCTACATGTGGTGAATAAAAATTCTTGAAGTAAATCTACCAGACTGTAAAGTAGTCTTGTTCCACCTAGTGCAACTGCCATGTTTTCTAAATGAGGAAACTCAGACTCCAGTCTCACTTAACATCTCAAAGACTCAGGGAACTCAAACAGTACAGGGAACAGAGTGATCAAGTCATTTCTAGGACTTCATGCAGGCATTTAGTGTAAGCACCAGGATGTGATCCCATGTCCTCTGGTTCTAAAACTACGTCATCTTCTTGTGCCATGATGCCTCTCTCTTTGCTGAAATTTGGCTGAAAACCAGACTACCTTGTATATAAAGACTTTATTTCATTGCTGCTGTGTTTACTTGAACTCCTCATCTTTGATACCTCGCCTTGCCTTCAGTCTTCCCTATGTGTTAGCTCAAATTCTTTGCTCATTGAATGTAAGCAGAGAACCTGCCTTCAGTCTGAAAACCATATGTGAGTCACCAGGACAGCAGGTATTCATTGGAAAACACCATCATGAGCTACTCAGGGTAGAAAATCATCCAAATGTTTTATTTCATTATAAAACCAAGCAAAAGCAACTACCAGGTTCAGAATTACAAGAATAGTAACTCTCCATATATTCAGTAACAAATTACGGCAAAACATTCACAGAAAAGAGAAAATCAAAATACAGTTTACTTCAGTCATTTAGTAAGTTCTCAATTCAATCACAAAGTATAAACTCAAAGCACTCCACCCCTGGCTAGTACATTGATTTAGTAAATCACAAAGTCCCTCTTCTCAATTGGAGATTAGTTTCCAATCATAAACAAAGTACATTCATTTGGTCAGTCACAAAGCACAAAACTCAAAGTACTCCACCCCTGGATAACAACTGAATTAAAATTACATCAGTTAGGACGAAGCACTTTCTCAAAGGGACAGTGGAGAACACAAAGGTCATCTACACCTAAGCCAAAACAAAGTTACAATCAATATCATCACAGTATTCAATAACCAAGGAGAGGTCTTTTCTTTATCTATTCCCAAGGCAAGTTCTCAGCACTCTCTGTTCCTGGGAAGACAAAACTTAACAAAGCCACAATATACATTGCCAATATCCTTGTCAATTCACTCTTTGCCTGCAGAGAAGTCTCAGGACCCCTGAAAACATTAGCAAGACCCTCCTCCAGGATTTCTGTAAACATACAACAAGAAAATCATCCTTCAGGGATTCTGAATCAACAGGAAATTTCTAGGACCTCTGCAACAACAGCACTGTCCTTTACCCGACAAATCTTGCAAAATAACATCAAAACAGACAAAGTACCGGCACCACAATCATGACTCCACAGTTCTTGGCAGCTCTGGGTGTCAGTTCTCAGCAATCCGGGTGGCTTCAGCTGGCAGTTTTCTCTCTCATCAACTCTGGCTACCATCAATTCTCTCTCTCTCTCTGCCTCCACAATACTGCTCCCAAAAGTTCTTCTGAACTCTCTCTGCTTGGGCCTCTCTCTAAATCCACAGCAACAGCTCCTCCCAGATAAGCCCCCTCTCTTCAAATCAACAAGTCCATCTCACATGTGGAATTCACAAACTCTGGGTTTTAACAACCCCAAAACCAAGCCAATAAAAGGGGATCTTTAAATTCCATTATCATTACACTGATTAGTTTGTCCATTACAATAGGTAGGTAGTTGATGATGGGAATGATGAAAGGATTCATTGTCTTACTAGTGCCTGAGTCAGAGTAACTCTGAAATCCCATCTTGCACAATCTGAACAAAGAGACTTTATCTCCAGCCAGCTATTTTCAGCTTTGACTGCAAATAAGGATCAAGGTTGTCTCAAAGGAAAGCATTTTCCAATTCACCAGATGACACAGAGTTAGAATTTGTAACTGCTGTCATAGAGTGTCTTGCTAACTAACTTACTTACTAACCTATGGACCCTGGCTTTCTAAACATCTCCCCATCTACTTAATAAGAACAAATATATTTAAATGGAGGAAAAGTTGCTTCTGTTTAATTTAACAACAATTATTTGGAATGAAAGTTTAACTACAAATATGTTCATAAGAGCTTTGTGTACCAAAAACTAAAAACAAAAGGCATGCCTATCAAGTGAGGAATTGTTGGATAAGTTGTGTTATGAGAGTATGATGGAGTGCTCTTTTGCTACAAGAAATTAAGAAATTATTTCAAAAGAAAAACATGGAACTTTTTTGGTATGAAGTTATAGAAAGTGAAATAAGAAAGACAAGACAATTTTTATTATGACATCAATATTCAAGTCCATGTTATGTGATTGACAAGATGTAAGACTACATTTTCTCCAATTCAAGCAACCTTGAAAACCTCTACAAATCGGAAATTTTACACCAAAGATTATGCAACTTAAGCTGTCTCTATGCTCTAGGACACTCCCAATCAAAAGAAACTTCAAAACAGGCTTGAAATTATCCCATACCTGAACTCACAAACCATGGTAACATTTACAAGGCTTTGCTAGTCTAGCTTAGCATGCAACACATAGGCGTAAAATAAAGCTCAAACCTACAGCACCATTATATGTTCCCTATTTCCAATGCTATGAAAATCCCAAGGCTCTGGGCTGAGAAAGTTGGTTTGGGTTAAAACAGCCAAGATCAAAAATGGCAGCATTCTCTTCTATTAAATATCTCTGAAGGATAACAAAGGAACAGAGTGAAAGTGGCAGAACATATTTCTAGACATGAATTAAGGCTTAATCCAACAATAGATTATCATCCTCCCAGAGTCTCTGAGAGTCATGTTATAGAAATAAACATCATGGCAGCAGTACAGCAGTTCTTTGAACTGCCAGTGCTGGGCCAGGGAACTAAAGAACAGAGGAAGCAGGAAAGTAGGAGAGGACTCCATTTGTATGGGGGTGGCACTCTACTAATCCTAAAGGAAAGACCCCAGACCCCAGTTGAGTTAGTTCTGTGCCCCTGATAGCAACTTAGGCTGATGATCTGTGACTTGTGTGGCAAGAGGCTAAGATGCTAAGATGGCAAATCACCATCAGAAGAGAGAAACAAAAAGTGAAGTACAAGAAAAAAAAAAGGAAAAATACTGAAATTATCAAAGATCACAGGAAAGACCCAAATTTGAGCAGAAATATGAACAGAAGAAACAATAACAACAGAAGGTAATATGACTCCCAGAGTTATGAAATTAAAAAGTTCAATAATCTCTGAAGAATTACTGTGAACGAAAAGAAGACAATCTTGATGAGATGGAGGGTGTGGTGGACTTTGTGGAGAACATGGAACCAAATACTCTATTCCTCTGTGGCTTAAAATAAACAACAACAACAACAACAAAAGAATCATGAAAGCAGAACTGATGACCTGTAAAGGTAATGGGGAGGTAAAGGTAATGGGCGGGGGTAGAATTTAAATCTACAATGCCAAGTTTCACTAAGGAAATAAAGAGAACAGAACTGATTGGGATTACAAATACAGTAGTGAAGGACAATCTAGAAGAAAATAAAACAAAAATCAATAACATTAAAATAAAGCATGCTCACTAGCAAAGGGAAACCTTGATTTCAAAGACAAGATAGCTAGAGACAACTCAGAGATCACAGATATTGTGGAACAAAACAAGACTGAAAAACCTGCAAATCTTAATGTAAAAAAATAATAAAAGAGAAATTGCCATAATTTCTGCACATAGAAAAAAAGACACAGATCAGTTCTAGAAAATAAAAGGATGAAAACTTTAATGATTTAATCTAGCAAGTTCAGTTCAGAAACGTTTTGCAAGTAATTAGGAGAAAGAACTTCAAATGCAACAAAGGAAATTCAAGTATCACAAGACAATTCTTCTCTAACCATACTACATAGGAGGGAATGGAATAATGTATTTCAAGGGGTGAAGAGGTTTAAGATGCAGCCCAGTGCAGCATCCTGCAAATCCAAAATTAACCATAAATGAAAAAAAAAAAGAATGTTCAACAGTTAGGAGGCACTTGAAGCATTCTTAGAAAGAAAACCATTATTTGCTTTTCAAACATCCCCGATGACAATAATACAAGAAGGGTCAATATATATAGGAGCCAAAAGCAACAGCAAGAGAACAAGAACGGACTATTTTTTTCTAAATATATACAACATTTCAGAAAGCAACAGTCAGTGAAGATAACAATGAAGTGATAAGCCTGAAAAATGATGAACAGAACTTGGCAACCTTCTACCTACTGGTGAATCAAGGTTTATTATGGGATGTCAAAAAAATGGAAGGTTAAATAGATGAAATAGAATGGGGAAAGGGATAAGAAGCATAGTGAGGAGTGTTTTGCTTATCAGTGTATAATTAAGAGCTAGTAATGAAGGGAAAGTGAATCCTATGGTCTCTCAGGAAGAGAAGAGACTACAAAGTTGGGGATGATGAGAAAGGATGAATGATTGAAAAGTGGGGAGAATGGGAGGAGTATTTTCCATTGGAGAATGCTCCTGGGAGAAGAAGAAAATTCTATGACAGGAGATGATGACATTTTGCTTAGTGTGGTACTTTTAGTGCTTAAAAAGTCTAATCCTTCTCTGTTTAAAAGGGAGTATCTGGAAACCTTTATGGCAACTGGAATTTGGAGTGTTGGGAGGTAATGGGACTAATGAGAATGTTTTGAGAGAAATTGGGAGGGGAGGAGGTAACCAGGTGTATACTAGAAAAGAGTTGCATAATAGGTGACATGAGAGGGAGAGAGAGGGTCCTACCATGGGTAACTGTCCTCACTGTCACCTGCCAGAACTGGCATTGTCAGGGGAGATACACAATGGAAAAGGGAAATCTTTAGAGAAAACTCAAGAAGAAAATAATGGAAAGTGCCTAAAGGGGAAAGCACATAATTTCTAATTCACAAGCTCTGATTCCATGCTGAATTGAGAGAATAGGCAAAGACTAGATAAGTATAAGAGTCATGAGCCAGAGAACTGGGGTCTAGAGTAGACAGAAATAGAAGATAGAAACCAAAAATATAAGAGAAACATTTTCTAGAAAGGGGCACAAAAGTGAAAGGAAAAAAAACAATATTAGTGAACAGTGAACATGGCAAAGGAAGAGAAGGAGGGTTTACTTGAATAATTAGGAGGAAAAATAAAAGAAAGAGGATGAACTAAATAACTATCAAAATCAGGAAAGGAAAAAAAAGGAATTAGTAAGGAAAACTCCAAAGAAAAAGAGCTTACAAATAAGAAGAACTGAGATTGGCACTGAGAAGAAGAGAACCAGAACTACTAGGACCACTTTGGAAACACACACACAAAGAACTGAAGGAACATAGCACTATTTTTATAATGGAAAAGAAACAAATGGAGGAAGATATAAACTTAATATCAATACTTTAAATGTGAATTGATTAAATAATCTGATGAAGTAAAAACATGACAGATAAGCAATAAGAAAATAAAACCCTACAGTTTCTTTTTTAAAAAGCATCAGAAATAAAGTATAGAGAAAATAAAACTGAGAGAAGAGAAGAAAAAATCCTATTCATCAAGTGAATATCAAAAAAGTAGAAGTTTCTGTCATGCTACTTGACAAATCAAAACTACATATTTAAAAAAAAAAAGATAAACAAGGGGGCATAGTCAAGATGGCAGAGTAGAAACAGGACTTCCATGTTGCTCCTGCTCCCACCTCCTCCAATTCATGTAAAAAATTACTCTAAACAAACTCTGGACCTACAGAATCCACAAAATGACAGAGACAAGCTAACCTCCCTCTGAAGACAGCTTGGCAGGCCAGCCAGGAATGGGATCAGCATGCTGGGAGCCTAGCCCAGTCCTGCTCTAGCTGGAGGTTTTAGCCTCAGGGCTGCCACAACCAGCCACCAGCTGGAGGGACTTCAGATCACCAGCAGGTGTGACAGTTTAAAGAATTATCAACTAATAGATGCTAAGGACAAAGTGAGAGGTCAGTGCAGTGTGGACTTTGGGAACAGGAAGTTTGGGAGTGTGGTTCCACCTTTACCCCATGGAGGGAGAAGCCCCTGAGGCCCCACAGCCTTGCAGCTGCCACCACATGGCTGCTTCAGAGCTCCTAGCCTACAGATTGTAGGGGGAAAATGTTACCAGTCTGAGAGGAATCACTCTTGCTTTAACCTACTTGGATCTAGATTGCAGTCTAGGGTTAAGGTGCTGGGGAGTGTGACGAGTTTGCTAGGGCATGTGGAGGCTGCAGAGATGGCACCCAACTACTAGCTCCAGCAGCTGTGAAAACCCCAGTGATTGGGACAAAGCTCCCCTTTCTGGTAGCAGAGTTCTACTGTGGCAAAAAGCTCGAAAGTCAACTAATTGTGTGGCAACATGAGCAAGCAAAGGAAGCAAAGTAAGCAGAGCAATCCAATTTTACACTCCTATTTGGGGGACAAAAATGATCAAACCATGGAACAGGAGGAAGACAGAGAACGAAGAACTCCTGCACCAAAATCTTCCAAGGAAAACATGAGCTGGTTACAGGCCATAGAGGAGTTTAAAAAGGATTTTGAAAACCAAATAAGTGAAGTGGAGGAAAAATTGGGAAGAGAAATGAGAATGATGCAAGAAAACTATGAAATGAGAGTCAACAGCCTGACTGAAGAAAATAACACTTTAAAAATAGACTAAATCAAATGGCAAAAGAGGCTCAAAAAGCTGATGAGGAGAAGAATGGCTTAAAAAGCCAAATTTGCCAGATGGAAAAAGAATTTCCAAAGCTCACTGAAGAGAATAATTCCTTCAGAATTATATTGGAGCAAATGGAATCTAGTGACTTTGTCAGAAATCAAGATACTATTAAATAGATTCAAACAAATGAAAAAATAGAAGGCAATGTAAAATATGTCACTGGAAAAACCACTGACTTGGAAAATAGATGCAGGAGAGAGAATTTAAAAATTATTTGGCTACCTGAGAGCCATGATCAAAAAAAAAAAGACCATAGCAATTATCCTTCAAGCAATTCTCAAGGAAAACTGCCCCGATGTTTTAGAACCAGAGGGCAAAATAGAGGTTGAAAGAATCCACCCATCACCTTCTTTAAAAAAATCCCAAAAAGAAAATTCCTAGCAATATTATAGCCAGGTTCCGGAATTCCAAGATCAAGAAGAAAATATTACAAGCAGCCAGGAAGAAACTATTTGAATATTGTGGGAAATCAATCAGGATAACACAGGATCTGTCAGCTTCTAAACTGAGGGATCAAAGGGCTTGGAATATTATATTCCAGAGGTCAAATGAGCTGGGATTAAAACCAAGAATCACCTACCCAGCAAAACTGAGTATCATGTTTCAGGGGAAATTATGGTCATTCAAAGGAATAGAGCACTTTCAAGCGTTCTTGATGAAAAAAAAAACAGAGTTGAATAGAAAATTTAACATTCAAATACAAGAAGCAACAGAAGCATGAGAAGGTAAACAGGAAAAGCAGTCATAAGGAACTTATCAAAGTTGAACTATTTTCATTCCTACATGGAAAAAAGATAATTGTAATGTATGAAACATTTATCAGTATGAGAATAGTTGAAGGGACTAGACATGTGTATATATATTTCTATATAGGGGGGTATATGGGCATATGAATACTTATGTGAGTGTATGTATCTATATGTACATGTATACATAGACAGAGGGCACATGACAAATTTAATAGGAAGGGATGATACTTAAAATGTGAAATTAAGAGTTGAGAGAGGAATATAATGAGAGGAAATGGGGGGGAGACAGAATGGGTAAACTATCTCATATAGAAGAGGCAAGGAAAAACTGTTATAATGGAAGGCAAGAACAGGGAGGCAAAAGGGAATGAGTCAAACTTATTCTTATTGAATTTGGCTTAGGGAGGGAACAACATACACACTAAATAGGGTATCTAACCCAACAGGAGAGTAGGGGGGAAAGGAATGAAAGGGGGAGTGATGGAAGAGAGGGCAGGCCAGGGGGGAGAGAAGTTGGAAGCACCCACTTGTGAAAAAGGACAGAATCAAAGTAGAGAAGAAAAATACAAACAAGAAAACTACATTATACTAATAGGAACCATAGAAAACCAATAATGATAATAAACTTACTCTTCAAATTCATTAGCACCCAAATTTATGAAGAAGTTAACTAAAACACTACTTAAATCACAAGAAGGCAGGGAGTAACACTGCACCAAGAGATTTCACCATCCCTCAGTCAGCCGTGGATGCGTTGAAAAGCATAATATGTAGAAGGGACGATATGGAAATGTAAAATGTGAAAGTCACTAGAACCAAAACACTCATGATCTCTTCTCTCTTTTTGGAGGGCAATTAGGGTTAAGTGACTTGCCCAAAGTCACTTGGCTAGTAAGTGTTAAGTGTCTGAGGCCAGATTAGAACTCAGGACCTCCTGACTCCAGGGCTGGTGCTCTATTCACTGCATCTCCTAGCTGCCCCATGATCTCTTTTAATTGAAACTGAAAAAAAAAATATCTGCAGATTTCTGAACATCACATGGAACATTTGCAAAAATTGACCATATATTACACCACTGAGATATTGCAGGAAATGTCAAAAAGCCTGAAATTGTTTATTGTTCTGCAGACTATAATGCAATAAAAAGAGAACTGAGTTCACCGAGCACCAAACAAAAGACAGATATAAATGGACACAGCAATGAAATACTAAATAATGAACAGGTCAAAGAACAAATCAGAGAGACATTAAATACATACAGGAAATATAATAATAATGATGAAACACCATACAAATTTTTCTGGGATGTACTTCAAAGAAGTTCACTGTATAAGTAGTTTTACTAACCTTTTCATTTTCTTATAGGAGACCTTAAAAATTGGGAATGATCTGTAAATGTATGAAGTATTAAAATAAAAGCATCATAATATTTTTAAATGACCCACTGAAGGGATACAGTGGAGGGACTAAGACTGAGCAAAGATAAAGGTCTTGTGCAGGGTCACATAGATATTAAGTGTCTGATCTAAGATTTCCACTCACACTTTCCTGATCCCAAGGTAATTTCTTTGTCCATTACACTATTTAACATAACAAGACACTAAGAATACAAATACTTCCAACTCCCTAAAACAAACAAAGCAAAATAGACCCCACCAAACTACAACAGAATACATAATGTATAGAAATCATGAGGCTATAGAAGTATGCATAGAATAATTTTACATACATATATATTTACAGGCATGTATATATATGTATATAAATATACGTATGTATACATATACATATATTTACATATGAGTGTATAATGTGTGTATTCAGTCTAATGACAAATAATCTCTAAGGTGGGGTGGAAGGAGGGTAGAAAAAAATAAAGTTAATGATAATGCTGTATATTTGATAGGAGCAGAAAATTGTGCATAGTAGACTTGCAATTTCATGTGCTATCATTTTTTAAAAATTGTACTATGGTATAGAAATGCTTATTTTATTCCATGAATTAAAAATAAAATGAACAAAAATAAATTATAAACTTTTGTGGTATGTATATGCGAGATGACATTTGATCTGAATAGAAGGATATATATGCATATATATATACACATAAATATGTCTTTTTTTTTAAGCAATTGGGGTTAAGTAACTTGCTCAAGGTTACACAGCTAGTCATTATTTATGCGTGGGTGCTCATTTTCTGAGGCCGGATCTGATCTCGGGTCATCCCAACTCCGAGGCCGGCGCTCTTACTTACTGCGCCACCTAGCCGCCCCAATATGTCTTTTCATATACATAAATTTTACATGTGCTGTGTGTATAGTATTTAGAAACATTCAGTAATAAAATTATCTGTCTTTGATGGAAGCAGGTTCCAGATCAGTGGGCAATGACAGAAGGTGGCCAAGACACTTTCATGAATTCAGTAGAGATGAAAGAGTGGCATAGCAGAAGAGAGTCTTCAACTTGCAATGAGTAACAAGATCTGCATCCCAGATGGGATAATGTGCATGTAACCAGGAAATGGTATATCAGCAGAGCACCACTAATGAAATCACCAAGTAGAAGAAGCTGGCGAGCCAATGTCTGTCAGAGAATTGATGGTATGATTTGGAGAACTGTTGAGATATTTTATACCTAATTTTGTCTGTTATCCATATGGTGACTATTGCCCCCTTTGACTGGTTACAGAGACAGAATGAGAACTAGAAAATCTGGTTTCTCTTGGTTGTACTTCTCATCTTTTCTACTGATGGCAGTCAGAGAAATGATGTGTAAAGGAATAAGGCCATGAGCTCATTCTTTCCATCACCAACAGAGGACCCATGAAAATAGGTCTTCATCCTTTCTCCCTAAGGTTGTTCTTTCATTTTAGGTGAAGAGGAAGAATCTGCATGTTAGAACATTTTGAAATTTTTAAAATCTTCACATTCTCATGTCCAAATATCTGGGTGTATGAGGAGTGGAGAAATGGAATCCATTGCTGGTTTTATAGCCAATTCAGCTTTATATCATGGTGGGGGTGGGAGAGGAGAATGAACTCACAATAAAGTACTTGAGTATAGTTCTGTGGTTAAGGAAATCACCTAAGTCAAATTAACCAAATTTTAGGTCTAGACTACCTTTTGAAAGATGTAGGGACGTGTGGTATAATGGCAAAAGATTAAGACATCATATGTACAGGTAAATCTGTGCATTTTAGGACTGATTTATAGTGATTGCTTCTAATCTAACATACATGAAGTTTAATCATACAATGTCCAAGAGCAGGTCATTTCACAAGCCCATCAGCTAGCTAAATGAAGGCATTTAACAACTTACAAATTGGTAGATTATGCTCACGTTGACATTTCAGTTCTCAGCTCAATGGTTTACTTAATTGCCCTCATCAGCACATCAAAAGGACATTAAATAATAACTAGCCTTGAGAACAAAAGAGTAATGACAAGCAAACTTTATCATTCTGGTAAGTTAACAGATACATTTTGATATATACAATTTCTTAAGGCAATACCTTAAAAAAACAGGTATACTGAAAACAAGATTGATCAATCTGTAATATGTATGTGAATACACATGTGTATGTATGTATGTGTAAGTATGTATTTGTATACATGCATATACGTGTGTGTTTATACACATAAATATTTGATGGTTCTTCCTGGAGGATTGCTTAAACATATTAACTTTCTATTTACAGTATCTGCAGTAAGTTGGAAACATCCTTCAGTGATCTTATTAATATTCCTGCATTTCGTTGGGAAATTTTTGTGTCTGGATGTGCTGTACAGAAATGGAGAAAATCCACATAGAACTGGTAATGACTTGACATGATACTGGTTTCTTTAACTAGAATGCCTCTTTTCAGTCTCTTGGCTTAATGGTTAGAATACTGGGTCTAATAGGCTAGCTATAGACCAGTTTATATCACTTCATTACATGAATACAGGATATTTTTTCCAATCTAGAATGTCTGCCATTTTACATACACATATCATTTGGGAGTTGTATGACAGTAGCCACTAAAATTGTGCATAATAGCTAGTATTTATATAATACTTACTATGTGCCAGACACTGTGCTAAATGCTTTTAAATCTTTCATTTGTTACTTACAATAACCCGGGAAAGTACATGATATTATTGTCTCTATTTTACAGGAGAGGAAACTGAGGGAAAAAGAGGTTAAATTACTTCACTAGGGTCAAACAGATGGTAAATATCTGAGGATTGATTTGAACTCTGGTCTTATTAACTGGCACTCTACCCACAACTACACCAAGCTGACCATCAATTAAAATTCATTGTCCCTGCTCGAAAAGAAAACATGGAGTACGTGTCCCTCAAATAGTAAATCAATATCTCATAGTGATTCATAAAAGACATCTCATAGTCATTCATAAAAAAACAACAAAGAATTGAGATACTGTTTGATCTAACATCTTGTTTAAATACCCATTGTTTTCCCTCAGAATAATTTGAGCAGAGTTAACTTTCTGAACATTCTGAACTTAAATGGGAGCACTTTAGAACTCTGATGGCAAGATATTCCACTGGAATAATATTGCCTGGTATTCCTAAATATGATATAAACATTTTAAAGCTTTGTTGGGTCAGACATATAGCTGCATATAAATAGTTGACTGAATATACATATGTTAGAGTAATCACAACCTTGGCTAGCTATTATGGTGAGGTTGGGAATAATGAGTGATTCAGCACCGCAGTTGTGGACAGCAGCAGAAATCTCAGAGGTGATCATGTTTTTGCTGGATCTGTTATGTGTTATGCCCTCCATTTTGAATGTTGTTTCATCTAATGATATACATCACAACCAGTCATACATATAAGAAGAAATCTAAACTTAGAATTGTAAGAATGATGTTTTTTTTTTCTTTCTGCAGTATTTCCTTTTAAATCCATGCTGCTCTTGTCTATATCATGCTATAAAACTTGGATCGTTTACTCAATATCATGGGAGCCTCCTCAATATCTTTACATTGTGTAGAAATTATTGGAACATGTGAGCTATCCATGTTTAATTTTTGCCATACTATGGATCACACTTTTCTCTGGTCAAACTTCTCTTAGATGATGACTTTAAAAAATATATCATAAACAAGTTTTCATTGGAAATATGCTGTAGCATCCTAATGTATACAATAAACAATTTATATATATATGTTTATATTCACACATGTATAAAATAGATATTCATACTGCACATACATACATGTCTGTATGTGCACAATACATATTGCAATGTGCAGATGCACACATTCAGGCATAGACTGACACACATGTGTATGTGGGAAACATAAATGAGTATATAAAAATACTCATCCACAAATACACTCACATCCCTGACATGTACTGGGTATGTGATCTCCTGTGCTTAGACTTTCAGTGAACCACATAACTCTTCAAGATTATATTTTAAGAGTAAGTGATCCCTTGCATGGTCAGAACATATTTCTTTACTGCAATGTCCCTCAGCCAATGAATTGACAGGTCACATTAAAAATAAAAATGTAATCACACGCGCATTTATATGGTATTAACTCGCATGACATTGCACTCTATTATAAAACAAAAAGAGGTCCCTATGAGTCACAACACCTCCAAGCAAGGCAGGGAAGCTAAGCCATGTTCTTTTAAAGATTTTGTTATTATAAACTTTCTAATATAAAATAATTAGCAAAAATCAAACCATGTTTGCTTTGATTTTTTATTTTTGTTTTGGTCCTTGACTTTATAAAGTCATTTGTCATAAAAAATAATAAAACTCATGATAAGAAGTTAGATTCCTGAACAAAAAAGCAACTAGTCAGTGTGGTAGAAACTTCATCCTAGCCAGCTTATATCTCCATTATGGAATGGCCAAAAAAAACCTCTCTCTTTTCTTATTGGTATAACAACTGCCATAATAGTCTTGTCTAGTAGATTATTCTGGAAAACTATATTGCCTGTTTAGCTCAAGAAGTAAAGGGGAAGATTCTGTGTAACAAGATGAAGAATGGTAATAAAAAGGACACAAGACCTAAATGTCATAAGGCAGATCTGGATTTTCATCTGTTATCTTTTTTTTTTTTTTTTTTTTTTGCTTTTTAGAGGGCAATTGGGGTTAAGTAACTTGTCCAATGTCACACGGCTAGGTTTTTGTTTGTGTGTGTTAAGTGTAGGAGGCCAGATACGAACTCAGGTCCTTCTGACTCCAGGGCTGGCAATGTACTCACTGTGCCACCTAGCCACCCCTTCATCTGTTATCTTACAATGACAAGCTGTACATGGCCTTAAATCATTGGTTCAACCTATTTAAGGTACAGGTTTGCCATAGATATAATTTTAGGAAATGATGTCTCTAGTGCCTACCTCAAAGGACTGTTGTGGAGATCAAATTAAAGAATGTGTCTAAAACACTTAGCATGTTAAGGGACTAGATAAAGGTCATATACTCTTGCTATACAATTTTACTATGATATAAGCAGTCACGCTTAACAATAATAGCTTACAGTATGTCATTGATCGATTAAGCAGAAGATTTGGAACTTGTCGTTCAATTCAGAATCCAGCAAACTAAATTATTATTCAACCACCATCTCTCTACCTCCTCTCCTCAAGCATATCATAAGAGACTTTGTCATGTACCTTGCTGAAATCCAGTTATCCTATATAATCTTAATTGCCAAACTGGCAGGAACAATGATTTGAGATAGAGCAGTATTTGGAAAGAACATAGTCCTGGAGCAGGAGGATTTGGATTCAAATCCAGCCTAACACTATATGTGAAGCATTGGACAATTCAATTTACTTACTGTTTCTTGGTTTCCTCACCTGTAAAATTATAGGGCTGAACCAGTTTCTGAAGTTTTTTTATATACTTTTGTTTTTTTTTCTGAGAGAGAGAGAGAGAGAGAGAGAGAGAGAGAGAGAGAGAGAGAGAGAGAGAGAGAGAGATTAGTCTTACATGGTCTAATAAACTAATTCAGGCTTTTAATAATGACCACTTTTTTTTAAAGAACTGTTGCTAAACTAACCCTGTAATAATGTACTTTAGAATTTTGGCAGGAATCAAAGTAGGGTTCAGCCTTTCTTTCTTTTAATTTATTTTTCTGTGTAATCTGTGGCACATTTCCCCAAGGTCCAGGAATCTCACGGAAGACTTATGGCACTTCATCCATCATATTCAGAATTGTTGTTGTTGTTGTTGTTGTTAGTTCTGTGGATATTGCTATTGTTGTTTCAGCACCTTGGGATTTATTTTATACAGGCCTAGTGACTTTAATTCACAGATCCCATTCAAATGATTAATTGCTGAGTCCTTCCACATCTATCTTTAGCTTCAATAAACCACTAATCCTTTCTTATTTTTGCTTCCTAGAAATAAATTATCTACTCTCGTAAAGAAAAAAAAAGCAGCAAAATAAAAATTGAGTAGTTTTGCCTTCATTTTGTCACTACTCTCCATTTCACTCTTGTGGCTCCTGTATTATATTGTTCTTCTAGCTCACAATGTAGTGCCCCTCCCCCTCAAAAAAAAATCTTTTGTTTCACACTCGGTATTTATAAACAGCCTCTGCCCATTATGGGATTTATTGACATTTTCTCTGCTTAGATCATGATACTTTTCTGTATTCATGCTCAAATGTCTACTGTAACTTCTATTTTCTATATCTTCTTTCCCCCTTTAATCAAAGGTACATAATGACTCCCCTGAGACTCCTTACAGATCACTTTAGATGGATTCTTCTTAATTCAAAGTGTTTATGTTTTTGGTATCGGGGTTTTTTTGAGCTTTGCATCCTTTGTGTTGACTTCCTGTGAAAAATATAAGGTCCCAAGGAGACGCAGGTCAGGGAAGTATCAAAAACCCCATCCCACATTTACATACTCCAGTAATGGATTCCCAGAAGAACCAAGCTGTGTTCTTTTTATTACTTCAATGTCATTGCATAGAACTAAAAAAGTTACCACTAAATACCGGAGATTTTTTCTCTAGAAGTAGCCTTCATGTCTTTACAACAAATTCTTTAGGATAACAACTTGAAATTTTGGATAATGCAAATTGGCCTACATTATCAGTTACTCCCATGATGTGGCAGTTTTGCTAACAGCTGGGAACTCCTTTCAGCTAAACAGCTGTTCCACTATACAAAACATACCCAATTTTGCTGATATTTCCAGCTGGATCTATAATAATAGTAGTCTAGATCTTAATTGATCTTTGGGGGCGGTTGAAGAAAATCAACGCCTTCCTTTGGCAGTATTATTAGGCGATAATCATTTTCTGAAATAATAATGAGAATGCTTATTTCCATCTCTTACTCTTACTCTTTTTTTGTAAATGGAAAAGCTAATACTAGTTTAATAATTACCCTGAGGTGGTTGTATTGTGGGACTGTGTGTCATAAGAAGGGGCCTGCAGGGATCATTTCCTAACTATACAGCTGTGGAAAGTATACCATATTTGACCCCAGAGAAAAGTTCTGAGAATGTTAGCAAATGATTCTCAGGATGAATTGGATGAGAAGGCCTGGGGTAAGGATATGGAAACCCCATCTTTGTTTAGGGAAGGATGAGTTGTCAGTTTATTGTGAAGGAGATATTGCTTATAGGAGAGCTGATATGTGAACTGGGCTGCAAAATCCCAGAGATTACAGCAGTGGCATGGGAGAAAGGCAAGCCTGGAAGTGACTAAATCAATGTACACTGAGTATCTCAGGTTGAGGAACACTTCATTTTCCCAAAGATATTTTGGTAACTTTTAGCAAACTCTGTCATTAGGGTAAAGGCAAGGCAAATCTTCGGGGTGCCTTCACTAGCATGTAGCAAAATAGCATGCATAGCATCTGGTCTACATTTGGGGAATTACATTTTTGGGAGTGACATTGATAAAGTGGAGAGCATCCAGAGAGTGGCAACCAGCTTGGATGCAGGGTCTTGAGTTCATACTCAATCAATTAATGAATTAATGAAGAAACACAATAATAACAGTTTAGATCTTATTTGACTGGGGAGGGGAAATATAAGAAAATTGAATCTCTTCTTTGAGAGGACCGTATAATTTTCATATGAGATTCATGGCAAAAGAAAGCTTGGAGAAGAGATAGTTTTGGAAGAATGGATAGTTGGCTCAAGGCAGTTATAGGGTTGTCATGTGACAGAGGGATTTCTATCATTTTGCTTCACCCTAGAATGCAGATATAGAAACAATGGCTGTTGTTGTGTTTGTCCTTTGTTTTTAAAGATGACCATGGCAGCAGGGAAATGATGACATGATTTTCAGTTTACTTGGATTTGAGTGAGGGAGGGCTGTGCAAGGTCACCAGCCTCACTTTCTCCTCCACAGCTATCTGAATCCAGTACACTGAAATTGATCAGGATGATTAGAGATGACCCAATGGGAGACCCTGGCCTTTTTAGGCCAAGGTCTTTTCAGGTACTCATTTAGAGTGAGGTAGTGCCCATTCAGTGAATAGGCCCCTTAAAGAAGTGATTGAAAGGATGGCCCCTTTAATTAGAAAAATAAGAAAAAAATCATACTGGGAAGGGAAAATGCTAAGGGTTGCAGGTCCAAAGAGAAACAGTTACCATTGACATTCACTCTAAGACAGGAGGGCCCAACATACAGCCATTAAGTGAAGCTTGGTTAGGGATCTACTGTGGTCTAATTTATTTGCTTCTTAGTGAACTGAGAAAGAAAGAAGGAAAGAAAGAAGACAGGAAGGCAGGAAGAAAGAAAAAAAGGAAGTTAAGAAGGAAGGAGGGAAGGAAGGAAGGAAGGAAAGAAAGAAGGAAGAAAGGAAGGAAGGAAGGAAGGAAGGAAGGAAGGAAGGAAGGAAGGAAGGAAGGAAGGAAGGAAGGAAGGAATCTAGCCAGTGAACCCCAAGTTAAGTGAGAAGACAATGGTACAGAAGTTACGGGGCGGGGGGAGAGCCAAAATAACAGAGTAGAAACATAAACTTGGCATGGGCTCCTGTGCCTATCATTTCCAATACATGTAAAAAATGACTCTAAACAGACGTTAGAGATATAAAACCAGAAAAGTGACAGAGAGAAACAAATCTCCCACTGAAGAAAGCCCAGCAGGAATACAGGAAGGGTCTATCACACCAAGATGGGATCTGAGCTCAGTATTATATGAGCCCTGTGGTCCTTGCTCCAGGACTGCCCCTGACCAGTGGCAACCAGAGGAAACTTCAGGAGAGTGAAACAGCAGTAGCTGTGATGGTTTCCAGATTTCTCAAACCATAAATGCCAAAGACAAAGTAAAAGGTCAGTATGGAATTCTGTTGGAACAGGGCAGGACTGCAGAACATGGTCTAGCCCCTGCCCCCAGGGTGAGAAGAAGCAGAGGCATAGCAGCTATACAGCTGCTAAGTGGCTGCCTCAGGAGCTCCTGACCTGCAGATCATAGGGGGACCGCAACCATTCAAAGGGTAATTGCTCTTGCTTTAACCTGCTAGGATCTGGATCATGGTCTTTGGTCATGGTCCTGGAGTATGTGGCCAGGTGCCAAAGCATGTGGGGCTGTAGAGAGGGCACCTTCCCAATAGCTCTGGCAGCTGCAAAAACACCAGCAATTTGAGACAAAGCTCTCTCCATTCTGGAAGCAGAGTTCTACCATGGAAAAGAGCTCAAAAATCAAGTAATTGGCTGGCAATATGAGCAAGCCAAGGAAGCACAAACAGACAACAGATTCCTTTTTTGGGGAGAAAAAGGATCAAGTCATGGTGTGGGGAGAAGATATCAAAGTCAGAGCTCCTGCATCAAAAGCCTCCAAGAAAAATACGAATTGGTTACAGGCCATGCAGGAGCTCAAGAAGGATTTTGAAAATCAAGTAAGAGAAGTAGAGGAAAAAAAGGTATGAAAAATGAGAATGATACAAGAAAATCATGAAAATCAAGTTAGGAGCTTGCTAAAGGAGACCCAAAATTATACTGTAGAAAATAACACCTTAAAAACTAGACTAACTAAAATGGCAAAAGAGGCCCAAAAATCCAACAAGGAAAATGCCTTTAAAAAACAAATTTGCCAGGCAGAAAAGGAATTTCAAAAACTCACTGAAGAGAATAATTTCTTCAATATTAGATGGGAGCAATTGGGAGCTAATGACTTTATGAAAAATCAAGATACTATAAAACAGATCCAAACAAATGGAAAAATAGAAGGCAATGTAAAATATCTCAGGAAAGATAATTTAAAAATTATTGAACTATCTGAAAGCCATGATCAAAAAATGAACTTAGACACCATCTTTCAAGAAATTATGAAGCAGGGGCAGCTAGGTGGCACAGTGAGTAGAGCGTTGGCCCTGGAGTCAGAAGGACCTGAGTTCGGATCCGGCCTCAGACACTTAATGCACACACAAAACAAAAACCTAGCCATGTGACCTTGGGCAAATTACTTAACCCCAATTGCCCCCTAAAAAGCAAAAAAAAAAAAAAAGAAATCATCAAGCAAAATTGCTCTGATATTCTAGAACCAGGGGCCAAAATAGAAATTGAAAGAATTCACTGATTGCCTCTTTAAAAAGATACCAAAAAGAAAACACCTAGGGATATTGTAGCCAAATTCCAAAATTCCCAGGTCAAGGAGAAAATACTGCTAGCAGTCAGGAAGAAACAATTTGAGTACTGTGGAATCACAATCAGGATAACACAAGACCTAATATCTTCTACATTAAGGGACTGAAGGCCTTGGAATATAATATTCCAGAGGTCAAAGGAGCTAGGATTAAAACCAAGAATCACCTACAAAGCAATACTGAGTATAATGCTTCAGGAGAAAATATAGTCATTCAGTGAAATAGAGGATTTTCGACCATTCTTTTTTTTTTTTTTTAACAAATACTTTATTAACTTCTGTTTTACATCATTCATTTCCGCCAGATTTTGAGTTACAATCATTTTCCCCCCATTATTCCCCTACCCAACCTCCCAGAATAGCAGTCCCACTAGATATCGCTTCCTCCAATCTGTTCTCTCCCATACCTTCTCCCATACCCCCATCGACTTTTCCATTAGAAGAAGATGAATCTTTGTGTCCCAATGCCTGCACATCTTATCTCCCAATTATAAGCAAAAGAGTATTAATAATAGTATTTATATATATTTGAAGCATTTAATGTTAAGACCTCGAATTTCAGATCCATTTCCTTCCTCCCTTGTCACCCATTCCCTCTTGGGAGATAAGTAATTCAGTATATGTTGTACATGTCTAGCTATACAAAACATTATCATAGTAGATATATTGTACAAGGCTGCTTATAATTCCCTCCACTCATCCCACCCCCCACCTGGTCCATTCCCTACATGATCCTGTCCCTCTTCTATAGTGGGTACTTCCAACCTCCCCTCACCCCAAGGATGCCCTCCCATCCATCATCCCTCCTCTCCTCCCCCTTCCCCCTATCCTGCTGCAGGTTGAGATATCCCATTTAGTATGTATGTCATTTTCTCCCTGAACCAAATTCAATGTGAATGTGGTTTTGCCTTTTTAGCCTTCCTTATTCTCCCCCTCCTTTGCACCCACTTCCCCTACATGAGATAGTTTACCCTACCATGTCTCTCCCCATCTCCTCTTGCCACTTTCCTCTCTCACCACATAATTTCATCCCATGAGTACTCTCCCTTCCCAACAAAATCAACCTATGCCCTCTATCCATATATAACTGTAACCATATACACACACATTCACATATGTATTCGTATGACCACACCCCTTCTTCCATTATTTTCATAGTGAGAAAGATATCATCAGTCACAGATATTGCTTTTCCATATAGGAATGTAAATAGTTCAACTTTGATAAGTTCCTTTTGATTTCTTTTCTCTGATTACCTTCTCAGGCATCTCTTATTTCTTGCGTCTGGATGTCAAATTTTCTATTCAACTCTGGTTTTTTCCTCAAGAATGCTTGAAAGTCCTCTATTCCACTGAATGACCATATTTTCCCCTGAAACCAAATACTCAGTTTTGCTGGGTAGGTGACCCTTGGGTTCATTCCCAGTTCTTTTGCCCTCTGGAATATCATATTCCGTGCCCTTCAATCCCTCAGTGTAGAAGCTGCCAGGTCCTGGGCTATTCTGACTGTGTGTCCACAATATTGAAATTGTTTCTTCTTGGCCGCTTGTAGTATTTTCTCCTTGATCTGGGGATTCTGGAACCTGGCTATAATATTTCTGGGAGTTTTCTTTTTGGGATCTTTTTCAGGAGGTGATCGGTGGATTCTTTCAACCTCTATTTTGCCCTCTGGATCTAAAACATCAGGCAGTTTTCCTTGAGAATTTCTTGAAGGGTGATTTCTAGGTTCTTTCCTTGATCATGGCTTTCAGGTAGTCCAATAATTTTTAAATTGTCTCTCCTGGATCTATTCTCAGGTCAGTGGTTTTTCCCATGAGATATTTCACATTGCCTTCTAATCTTTCGTTTGTTTGGATCTGCTCAACAGCATCTTGATTTCTCATAAAGTCATTAGCTTCCATTTGCTCCAGTCTAACTCTGAAGGAATGAATCTCCTCAGTGAACTTTTGAGATTCTTTTTCCATCTGGCAAATTCGACTTTTAAGGCATTCTTCTCCTCATTGCCCTTTTGGGCCTCCTTTGCCATTTGAGCTAGTCTATTTTTTAAGGTGTTGTTTTCCTCAGTCAGGCTGTTGACCCTCATTTCATACTTTTCCTGCATCCTTCTCATTTCTCTTTCTAATTTTTTCCTCCACTTCTCTTATTTGATTTTTAAAGTCCTTCTTAAGGTCCTCTATGGCCTGCAACCCACTCATGTTTTCCCCTGGGGCTTTTGGAGGAGGACTTCTGACCTCACAGTCCTTTTCCTGCTCTATGCCCCCAAAATAGGAGTCTAGGGTTGCATTTTCCTGTTTCCTTTGCCTTGGCATGTTGCCACTTAATTGCTTGACTTTTGGGCTTGTTGCCACACTATGGCTTTAAGGCCAGCTAGAGGAATTTTCGTCACGAACGTGTGGGGGAGCAACTTCCGTTTCTGGCAAGCTGTAAACCCACCCACAGCTTCCACCCTAGATCACAATCCAGATCCAGGGAGGTTAAAGCAAGAGCGATTACCCCCCAAAACTGATCGCTGGATCTCCCCACGATTTGTAGGCTGGGAGCCGGAAATGCCTATGAAAACTACAAAATGGCGTGTCTCCTCAGCGGCTTCTAGCCCCAGGGGAGGGAGCTGACGCATTCCCCAAATACAGGTCCCAAAGTCCATAGGACACTAACCTCTTACTTTGTCCTAGGCATGTCTATGTTGATAATTCTGGAATCTCCACAGTTCCTGGTGTTCTGGGGTTCCTCCAGCTGGCTGCTGGCCCTGCCGCCCTGGGGCTAAAACCTCGGCTCACGTGGACCTGGACCTGGGCTCAGCTCGGCTCCTGCGCTCTGTGCGCTGCCGGCTCCCAGACCACTGCGCTGGTCCTTCCTGCAGGGTGCTGGGCTGTCCTCAGCGGGAGGTTAGCTTCTCTGTGTCGTTCTGTGGGTGCTGGGGCTCCAGAAGTTTTTCAGAGTCCTTTTTTACATAGTTTGTGGAGAATCTGGGGGCAGAGAGGCTTGGAGGAGCTGTTTCTACTCCGCCATCTTGGCTCCGCCCCCCGATTTTCGACCATTCTTGATGAAAAAATCAGAACTGAATAGAAAATTTGCCTTTCAAATACAAGTAGCAAGAGAAGCATGAGAAGGTAAACAGGAAAAAGAAATCATGAGGAACTTATTCAAGGTGAACTATTTACATTCCTACATGGAAAAATGATAATTGTAATTCATAATATTTTTAGTATGATTATAGTTGAAGGGGCTATATATGTGTGTGTATGTATGTACATATACATACATATATATGTATAACGGTGTATGTATAGAAAAATATATATGTGAATGTGGCCATATGTATGTTCATATATACATAGAGGGCACAGGAGGAATTGAATATGAAGGAATGACATGTAAAAAATAAAATTAAGATGTAAGAGAGGAATTTATTGGGAGAAGGAGAAAGGGAGAAATAGATTAAGGTAAATTATCTCAAATAAAAGAGGCAAGAGAAAACTGTTGCAATGGAGGGGAGGAGCAGGAAGGTGAAAGGGAATGGGACACCCTGATTCTCATTGAATCTGACTTAAGGAGGGTATAACATACACTCTAAATTGGGTATCATACCCTACAGGAAAATAGGGGGGAAGGGAATAAGAGGGATGATAGAAGGGAGGGCAAACAGGGGGAGAAAGTAGTTAGAAGCAAACTTTTTTTGCTTTTTTTTGGAGGGCAACTTAAGTTAAGTAACTTGCCCAAGGTCACATGGCTAGTTTTTGTGTTAAATGTCTGAGGTTGGATTTGAACTCCGGTTCTCCTGACTCCAGGGCTGGTGCTCTATTCACTCTGCCACCTAGCCACCGTAGAAGCAAACATTTTTGGAAAGGGATAATGTCAAAGAGGAAAATAGAATAATTGGGGTCAGGATAGGAGGGAGGGAAATATAGTTAGTCTTTCACAATGTAACTACTATGGAAATGTTTTGCTTAAGTACACATGTATAATCTATATTGAATTGATCATCTTCCCAGTAGGGATGGGTGCGGAGGGAAGAAGGGAAAAAATTTGGAACTCAAAAGTTTTAAAAACAAATGTCTAAAAATTTTTATTTTTATGTGCAATTGGAAAATAAGATATACAGGCACTGGGGTATAGAAACCTATTTTGCCCTACTAGAAAGCTAGGGAAGTAAAGGGAGTACATATAAGAGAGAACATATTGGGGGAAGGGGTATTCAATAGGCTTACTATTTTGGGGTGGGAGTAGGGGAAAGATGGGGAGAAAAAACTGTAAATCAGAATCTTGTGGAAATCAATGCAGAAAACTAAAAATAAATTATTTTTTAAAGAAATTACAAGGAGGAAAATCTAAGCTTGAAATAAAGGGTATGGGGAAATACTTCAAAACAGTAACTACAAGTTATAAATGCCCTTCCTTGGGAGCATATGAATTTCCTCTCATAGGGGTCTTCAAACAGCCTTAATGACATGCTGTGCCATATTACAGAGGGAATGCTTATTGGTATAATACTGTGAATAGCTGTAGTTGGGGTTCTCTCTGATAATAATTGATTCTGAAAGCTTTCTCATATATAGATCATATAAAGGATCTAACGGCTACATATTATCCCTATGTCAACATAGGACCATTCTCCTTCCTGTAAGGTTGACCTTGTTGTCACAATGTTCTTACCTTACATTGCATGATGACCTCCTGCACAATAGAGCTGCATTGAGTGTTTGGGTAATATTTTCTCCTAGCAGGCATGATTAAACAGTTCTAGTAGGGGGTATACTCACAAATTACTTGTATAATTAATCAGAAGCCAGCCCAGGCCTGAAGTTCCCTCTGCTTTTAGGTTACCCATTCCCTAATTATTTCCTCTTTAATTATAGTAAGCTCAAACTTTTCTGACTGTTCCTCTGGGAGTTTATTTCAGAATGTATTAACACAGAAATTGTTATACAGTGTTTTAATGAGGTCAGAATATGTCACGAGAGTGTACAATGAAAAGAAAGATTCTTCTGAAATTTGGTTGAATTGAATAGATGGCTGGGTAATGGAGTTCACAGCAATTTGTTTAGAGGCAGCCAACAGAAAACAGACCTTCTCTTTCCCTGAACATCTAAGCAATTTGCCCTTCCTGCCAAAGAGAAGAACACCTTCTATTTCTATCACACTTTACATGTTTCAAAGCACTGTCAGACGCATTCTCTCATTTGATACAACAACCAGATCTCTCATTTCTAAATGAGGAGTTTGGACCAGAAGATCTCCCAATTACCTTTCATCTCCATTATTGTGTGTGTGTGCATGTGTGTGGTGTGTGTATGTGTACGTGTGTGTGTGTGTGCACGTGGTATGTATGTGTGTATTAGCAGAAATTAATGAAGTTGACTAGACCAGTTATAATATTCCTATTTTACCAATTAGAAAAAATAACGAGGCATAGGGAGTTTAAATAGCATATCTGAGGTCATAGAATCTAGTTATTGGAAGAGTCAACACCAGAACCCTTATCTTCTGGACTCTTAGTCAAAGAATTTTTCTTTTAAATCATATTAGACAAACCCATGGGCCTGACAAAATAAGAGAACTGATCATCGTTACTGTCTAATTTAATGAAGGCCCTGCCTAGAAAAATCATTGCAGAATTCCAGGTGCAATCTCACTATGCTTAGTGCAAAGGACACCTTTCTAACCAAAGGTAAGATCTTATAAAGTCTTACTAGACTGGAATGATGATGGAAGAGGCAGTGGGAAGCAGTGGAAGAAAAATGTTACTAAAATATAGATTTAAACCTGACAGAATAGTGACCATCCAGGGCAACCATTTCATTTAACAAGGGAGGAAACAGAGTGCTAGAAGTTGAGAGGACATAGCATTGTAGGGATTCCAAATTTCATCTCATGACTACAAATTCAGCGATCTTTTGTCTCCAGCCTGTCTCTTGATTTTCCAGCTCTGAAGTCATGGGATCATACACTCAAAGGAACTTAGATTTAGACCTATTATGTATTTTGAAAATGATGCAATTCAGCTACTACAGATGAGGAAACTGAGGCCAAGAGACACTGGATAAGGTGATTTTCCCCAGGCTTACAGAGGTAGTGAGTAGGAAAGCAGATCTTATGATATGTGATGTTCTATTCAACTCCCAAAGACCATAATATCATGGACCTTTACTTTTCCTAAAAGGGAAAAATTAAAGTTCCAAAATATCCTTGACATAATGTTCACTAGGAAAAATAAACCATAACCATTTATTAAGAAATTTGAAATGTAGATTATAAATGGGCACTTAAAATCAGAAACAGAAAATAAACCCAGCTATTCAGTTCTAATTTGATATAACATCTCTATATATTTCATTGAATTTTGGTCCTACTTAGCATTATGTAGACACATCTTGAATCAGCAAAATATGTTTAGACAACCTGGGTTTATATCTTGCCTCTACCACTTACTACCCAATGGCAATGACTTGCTGCATTTGCTCTCTGGACTGTAAAATGAGGGTATTTTTATAGAGAGCCTCGGTGTTCCTCTCATCTCTAAAATTATGATCTTTTGGTCTTATGAAAAGGGAAAAGGTATCACAATCTCTTCTGTGAGACTTCAGCGCTGCTATCTCTTGGTTTTCCTTCTATCTATCTACAAAGGTAGCTAAATGGCACAGTGGAGAGAGGAGTTGGCCTGTAATCAAGAAGAAGTGAGCTGAAATCCACCCTCAGACAATTACTGTATGACTGTGGGTAACTCACTTGTTTCTCTTAATTTCTTCAATTATAAAATGAGGAAAATAGGATGGAGTATCTCCTAGGATTATAATGAGAATCAAATGACCCAATATGTATAAAGTACTTAAAATGATTCATGGCACATATTTTGTACTACAGAAATGCTAGCTATTACTCTTAATATTTTATTTATCACAACACCATTTACCTCTTACTCTGGATGTCTGTGATCCTCTGTCTGAAACTTTCTTCTCTTCCATCTGTTGGTGATGGCATCAGATTCCAGGGTAAAAATTATTATCTCTATCAGAAGAGGTGCAGCCTTATCTGTCCTGCCCATATCTTTCTCCTGGGCCTTACCAGATGTCCCATTAGCATCTCTATGTAAAATAGGTCAAAGCAGAACATCTTACTTACTCTTCCTGAACTTGCATTCTCCCAATTTCCTTCATTTTGACTCAAGATTCTGGCATCATTCTAATTACCCAGGCTTACAAATTGTGAGTTCTTTTTGATACTTTCCTCCCCATCATCCACATCCTGCCAGTTTCTGATTCTACCTTGTTCTTCTCTCCAGACATGACCACCATCCTGAGTCTCAATCATCACTTGTACCTTGCTTTATTCTTACACTTTACTAATTGATCTTCTTTATTCAATTATCCTTCCCCATTTAAATCCATATCTCATGTACCTGTCATTATCATATTCCATAGATGTGAAATGTGTTTATTGCTTATAAAATACACCCAGTCATGTGGACATCACATACCCCTCCATGCTGCTGAGCCCCGCCAGCTTTTAGAAGCTTCTTTCTCATTGTTCCTGGTCAGGAAGTTTATTAACCCCTTCCCCCAGGGCCTGCTTGCACTTCCCTTAAATCACCACTCCATTGCCTTACCCCTGTATTTACAGTCTGTTCTGCAGAAATCCCTTTTCTTTTTCTGTACCTCTGCATAGAAGCTTTAGCTTCCTTCAATGCTCAACCTATTTCCTATGTAGCAGGCAAACCAGTTCCGGAATTAGTTTTAGAGCTCTCTAATGCTTCAAATGGGTCACGCTCGCTCTCTCTCTCTCTCTCTCTCTCTTCTATCCTTCCTTCCCTCCTTCTTTCCAGACCAAAACCTTAAACCCATTTCACTCAGTAGCTCATAGATTGAACAACAATAGAAGGCTGCCCTAGAATTACTTAATGGCTCTTTCTTGGGCCCTCCTGCTTCAGAGTAAAAGTAAATCATAGTAACAGTTTCTCTTTTGGCCAGCAATGCTGAGGTTCTTCCCGTCCTGGTTGGAGTCTTTTTTCCTTTTTTTCTTATTAAATTAAAGGGGTCACCCTTTGACTCACTTCCTAAAGAGGCCTATTCATTGAATGGGCATTACCTCACTCAAAGTGAGAACCTGAAAAAACCTTACGCTACAAGGGCCAGGGTCTCCCATTGCATCCTGGGCCATCTCAAGGCATCCTGTTCCATATCTAGCCACTGGACCCAGGTGGCTCTGGAGGAGAAAGGGAGGCTGGTGACCTTGCAGAGACCCCCTCTCACTCAAACCCAAGTCAAAAGCAAACCATATTGTCCCCTCCCTGATGCCATGGTCCTCTTTGAAAATGAAGGACAAACACAACTTACTTAACTATTTCTATACTGGATGTCCAAATTGAATGGAAGTTGCTTAGAGTCAGAGATTTTATTTCATTATTTTTGTTTGTTTCCATATTGCCTAATTCAGAGCCCATAATACATGCTGAATTGGTGAACTCAGTTGATACTTGACTATGACAGAATCATTTTATCTCCAGTGTATCTCAGTTCCCTCATAGTCTATTTTTTAAATGCTTTATTAACTTCTGGTTTATATCATTCATTTCCAACAGATTTTGGGTTATAATTTTTCCCCATTTTCCCCTTTTGGTTTCACCTTTTTGCCTTCCTGTTCTTCCCTTCCTTTGCAACCACTTCCCCTTGTCTCTTCTATATGAGTTTGCCCATTTCTGTCTCTCCCCATCTCCTCTCGTTATATTCTTCTCTAACCTCTTAAATTCACCTTTTAATTATCATCCCTTCCTATTAAATTCAACCTGTATCCTTTATCTATGTATACCTGTAAACATATATATATATATATATATATATACACACACACATTCACATATGTATTCATATGCCCATATACCCTTCTTCAACTATTTTCATACTGAGAAAAGTTTCATTAGTTACAGTTATCATTTTCCATGTAGGAATGTAAATAGTCCAACTTTGATAAGTTCCTTTTGATTTCTTTTCCCTGTTGACCTTCTCAAGAATCTCTTGCTTTTTGTGTCTGAATGTAAAATTTTCTATTCAACTCTGGGTTTATCCTCAAGAATGCTTGAAAGAAAATAAAATAAGAGAAGTGGAGGAAAAATTGGAAAGAGAAATGAGAAGGTTGCAGGAAAAGTATGAAATGAGGGTCAACAGCCTGACTGAAGAAAACAACACCTTAAAAAATAGACTAACTCAAATGGCAAAGGAGGCCCAAAAGGGCAATGGGGAGAAGAATGCCTTAAAAAGTCGAATTTGCCAGATGGAAAAAGAATCTCAAAAGTTCACTGAGGAGATTCATTCCTTCAGAGTGAGACTGGAGCAAATGGAAGCTAATGACTTTGAGAAATCAAGATGCTGTTAAGCAGATCCAAACAAATGAAAGAGTATAAGCCAATGTGAAATATCTCATGGGAAAAACCACTGACCTGGAAGATAGATCCAGGAGAGACAATTTAAAAATTATTGGACTACCTGAAAGCCATGATCAAGGAAAGAACCTAGAAATCACCCTTCAAGAAATTCTCAAGGAAAACTGCCCTGATGTTTTAGATCCAGAGGGCAAAATGGAGGTTGAAAGAATCCACCGATCACCTCCTGAAAAAGATCCCAAAAAGAAAACTCCCAGAAATATTATAGCCAGGTTCCAGAATCCCCAGATCAAGGAGAAATACTCCAAGCAGCCAGGAAGAAACAATTTCAATATTGTGGAAACACAATCAGAATAGCCCAGGACCTGGCAGCTTCTACACTGAGGGATAGAAGGGCATGGAATATGATATTCCAGAGGGCAAAAGAACTGGGAATGAACCCAAGGGTCACCTACCCAGCAAAACTGAGTATTTTGTTTCAGGGGAAAATATGGTCATTCAGTGGAATAGAGGACTTTCAAGCATTCTTGAGGAAAAACCAGAATTGAATAGAAAATTTGACATCTAGACACAAGAAGGAAGAGATGCTTGAGAAGGTAATCAAGGAAAAGAAATCAAAAGGAACTTATCATAGTTGAACTATTTACATTCCTATATGGAAAAGCAATAAACTGTGACTGATGATATCTTTCTCACTATGAAAATAATGGAAGAAGGGGGTGTGGTCATATGAATACATATGTGAATGTGTGTGTATATGGTTACAGTTATATATGGATAGAGGGCATAGGTTGAATTTGTTGGGAAGGGAAAATACTCAAGGGATGAAATTATGAGGTGAGAGAGGAAAGGGGCAAGAGGAGATGGGGAGAGACAGGGTAGGGTAAACTATCCCATGTAGAAGAAGCTAGGGGAAGTGGTTGCAAGGGAGGGGGAGAATAGGAAGGCTAAAAAGGAAAAACCACATTCACATTGAATTTGGTTCAGGGAGAGAATGACATACATACTAAATGGGATATCTCAACCTGCAGCAGGATAGGGGGAAGGAGGATGAGAGGAGGGAAGATGGATGGGAGGGCATCCTTGGGGGGAGGGCAGGTTGGAAGTACCCACTATAGAAGAGGGACAAGATCATGTAGGGAATGGACAAGGTGGGGGTGGGATGAGTGGGAGGGAATTATAAGCAGCCTTGTACAATATATCTACTATGATAATGTATTGCATAGCTAGACATGTACAACATATACTGAATTACTTATCTCCCCAGAGGGAATGGGTGACAAGGGAGGAAGGAAATGGATCTGAAAGTCAAGGTCTTAACATTAAATGTTTCAAATATATATAAATACTATTATTAATACTCTTTTTGCTTGTAATTGGGAGATAAGATGTGCAGGCATTGGGACACAAAGATTCACCTTCCTCTAATGGAAAAGTCGATGGGGGTATGGGAGAAGGTATGGGAGAGAGCAGATTGGAGGAAGTGATATCTTGTGGGACTGCTATTCTGGGAGGTTGGGTAGGGGAATAATGGGGGGAAAATGATAGTAACTCAAAATCTGGTGGAAATGAATGATGTAAAATAGAAGTTAATAAAGCATTTGTTTAAAAATAAAAAAAATGAGGGGCGGCTAGGTGGCGCAGTGAATAGAGCGCCGGCCCTGGAATCAGAGGGACCTGAGTTCGGAGCCGGCCTCCGACACTTAATCCGCACAAACAAAAACCTAGCCCTGTAACCTTGGGCAAGTTACTTAACCCCAATTGCTCTAAAGGGGCGGCTAGGTGGCGCAGTGAGTAAGAGCGCCGGCCTCGGAGTTTGGATGACCCGAGATCAGATCCGGCCTCAGAAAATGAGCACCCACGCATAAATCAAATGACTAGCCGTGTAACCTTGAGCAAGTTACTTAACCCCAATTGCTTTTAAAAAAAAAAAATAAAAAAAAATAAAAAAAATGCTTGAAAGTCTTCTATTCCACTGAATGATCATATTTTCCCCTGAAACAAGATACTCAGTTTTGCTGGGTAGGTGATTCTTGGTTTTAATCCCAGCTTCTGTGACCTCTGGAATGTCATATTCCATGCCCTTTGATCCCTCAGAAGCTGCAAGATCCTTTGTTATCCTGATTATATGAAATTGTTTCTTCCTGATTGCTTGTAATATTTTCTCCTTGATCTGGGGATTCTGTAACCTGGCTATAATATTCCTAGGAGTTTTCTTTTTGGGATCATTTTCAGAAGGCGTTCTCTGGATTCTTTCAACCTCTATTTTGCCCTCTGGGTCTAAAACATCAGGGCAATTTTCCTTCAGAATTTCTTGAAGGTTCTTTCTTTGATCATGGCTCTCTGGTAGTCCACAATTTTTAAATAATCTCTCCTGGATCTATTTTCCGGGTCAGTGGTTTTTCCCATGAGATATTTCACGTATATTTCTATTCTTGTATTTGTTTGGATCTGTTTAACAGCATCTTCATTTCTCATAAAGTCACTAACTTTCATTTGCTCCAGTCTAATTCTGAAGGGATGATTCTCCTCAGTGAGCTTTTGAGATTCTTTTTCCATCTGGCAAATTCAGCTTTTTAAGGCAGTCTTCGCCTTATTGCCTTTTTGAGGCTCTTTTGCCTTTTGAGTAAGTCTATTTTTTAAGGTGTTATTTTCCTTAGTCAGGCTGTTGATTCTCATTTCATACCTTTCTTGCATATTTCTCATTTGTCTTCCCAGTTTTCCTCCACTTCTCTTATCTGCTTCTTAAGGTCCTCTATGGTCTGTAACCAGCTCGTATTTTCATTTGGGGCTTTTGGTGCAGGAGTTCTGACCTCCCAGTCTTCCTCCTGTTCCATGCTTCAATCCTCTTTGCCACCAAAATAGACGTCTAATGTTGAATTTTTCTGTTTATTTTGCTTCCTTTGCCTAGGCATGTTGCCACTCAATTACTTGACTTTTGGGCTCGTTGCCACAGTAGGACTCTGCCACTAGACAGGGGAGCTCCTGTCCCAAACACTGGGTTTTTCTCAGCTGCTGCAGGTATTATTTGGGTGCCCTCCCTGAAGCCCCCACATGCTTTGGCATACTGGTCACACACCCTAAGATATCCACCCCAGACCACAATCAAGATCCAAGAAGGTAAAGCAAGAGAAATTACCCCAAGACTGAGCGCTCCTCCCCCTACAATTCACAGGCCAGGAACTGAAGCTGCTGTTTGTGTGTCCTAGGCTTCGCTGAAGCATCTCAGTGGCTCCTTGCCCCCAGGGGAAGATGCTAACACCCTCTCCCAACCAGTCCCAAAGTCTATAGGGCACTGACCTCTCACTTTGTCCTAGGCATCTATTTGTTGATAATTCTGGAAATGCCAATGCTGCTGGTGTTCTGGAGTCCCTCCAGCCGGCTGCTGGTCCAGCCACCCTAGGCCTAAAACCTTTGACTCATGTGGGCCTGGGCTCTGCTCCCAGAGAGCTTCGCTGGCTGCTCCCTGCCGGGCTGCCAGGCTGTCCTCAGTGGGAACTTAGCTTCTCTGTGTCATTTTGTGGGTTCTGTAGCTTTAGAGGGTATTCAGATTCCCCTCTTACATAAATTTGGAAGTGTAGTGGGGAGGAACTCCATGGAAGTGCTGTTTCTACTCTGCTATCTTAGCTCCACCCCCCCATAGTCTATTTTTTTAACTGTGACAAGTAGTCTCCTCATTGTGGGATGATGACCTCTAATCCCAGGGAGATCACTACTTGTAGCAGCAAACAATTCTACTTTAGGAAAGCACTAATTATCGAAGAAATTTTCAAACCGACATTCTATTCTTTGCTATATTAACCAGTTGCTTTTAGATAACAGACTTTCAAAATATTGAAGATGGTGTGAGTGATAATCTGCAGTGAAGTTTCCCCATTCTGCAAAATCAAATCTAGAGTGGCTTCAGCATCCACTAGGACTAAGTTTAGAGGTCACCTGAGCTTGCAGGAATCTGAGACTTAGAGCAATGAAGACCCTCCCCAGTGCCACCTCAGCACAAGACATGCCAAATAAGGATAAAACTGCCTTCCTGGCCTTGCACTGGACACCCACATGTTTCCGTGTCCTTTGTCTCCAAGATAGATTCCCGTGCTTAGTTTGTGTGCCAGCCTCCCTACCAATAAGAGTGACGGCCAGTTGAGGGGTTGGGTTTCTGCATTAGAAGTTTATATAACCATGGGCTTGCTTCTACCTGTTGCTCTTTCCTGGCAGACACCTTTTGAATGACAGAGGCAGAAAGGCCTTTCTCATGAGAAAGAATACATAAACTTTTCTCTACTTTCCTAAGCAGTCTTAGAACTCATTTACTACGCTGTTGCATACAATGGTAATCTTGCTCTCTCTGTTGCCGTCTGTCTCTCCCTGCTTTCTCTCCCCGCCCCCCTCTCTGTCTTGCAACCATGAAACTCTTCCCCAGGCTAATTAAGTTGCTCCTTAAATAGCAGTGCCATTGACATGCATCATCTTGTTGGCTGACCTTCTCAAGATGCTCAGCACCTTATCAATGTTGTTTTTTGACTAAACTGTAGAACATATTTTATATGGGATCTGCTGAGTCCCAAGTACCTTTATTCTATCATCTTCAAATTCTGGGAATCTATGTCTTTCGGAGTAGGTACCTCATCTACCATATTCTCTGCAAATGACAATTCATTATCTTCTTGAAGAGCCCCTTTGGCTAAAAGGGCAATCCATTCTATTTTTGGTTAGCCCTAAGTATTAGTGTTGAGTTTAAATTAGTTTCTTTGAAATTTCCACCATTTGTTCTTACTGTTCTCCCCTGGGGACAACCAAAACAAATTTAAATTCTTCTTCCAAATGACAGCCCTTCAAATACTTGAAGACAGCTGTCATTTACCTTCTAAATCTTTTAATGGTCAGGTTATTTCTCTCTAGTTCCCTCAAGTGAACTTTGCATAACATTGTCACTGGGTTCCTTGTCATTCTCATGGTCTTTCTCTCAATGTATACTTGTCAATGTCTTTCAGAAAAAAAAAGTAATGAGAAAGCTGAGAAAGATGATCAAAGAAATAAACAGAAAATGATAATATATGATTGAATATGCAGAAAATGAGACTGCACCTAGATGTGTGACTTTGAACAATTATACTGAAATGTTCCAATCCATTATAATTTACGTATGAGCGAACTGAGGGGGGTATAACAATATATATCAAGCATTTATTATAGACCAGCCATTGTGCTAATAACTTTCCTAATATCTCCTGGATCCTCACAGAAACTGTGAGGTAAATCTTTATGACATGAGTGAGGAAAGTGAAGCAGGCAGAGGTCAAGTTCCTGCTCATGTTTAAAGTGGTAATAAATGTCTGAGGCTGGTTTTGAATTTGTGTCCTCCAGACTCCAAGCACAGTGCTCTAGCTGCTAAACTGAGTCACAGATAGATGAAGTGATTTGGCAGCATCAAGAAAACTAGGAAGCAGCAGAGATGGGGTTTGTATCATGATCCTCTGCTTCTAAAGTAGACACTTGCCATGATACCACACTGGGATTAAGTGGCTTTCTTCTTCTTTTTTCCTTCCCTTTCCTTTTCCCCACTCCTTGCAGCAGACAGCATGCTAACATAGAACATTTAATTTGAAATCAGAAGAACTGTGCTCAAACTCAAGCTCCTCCACTTCTGCCTGTCTGACCCTTGGCAAATCACTTAACATTTCCTGACCTTAGCTCCCTCATCAACAAAATCATGGCTTTGGACTAAATGTTCCCCAAGTCCCTTCTCTCTTGGAATCCATGATCCTCTGATTCTCTGAATCAAATACTCTGGAAGCAAGAGATCAGAAGGAGAAAAGCAAAGCAAAGCAAACAGAGGAGCAGATGTGAGGCGCCAGCAACTGGGGAAGATACTTTGCAACCTAGACAGCTTTTCTGCCTCAGGCTCAGGGCTTTTAAATTGTTGCTATGGAGATAGGAATCCAGCCCAAACTGGCCAGCCCAGCTCAGCAGGTAATTAGGAAAACCTGTCAATGGTAGAAGATATGAAGGCAGAATCAGGACCTGATGGCCTCTCTGTCTACCAGGAACCTAGAGATTACTCCATGACCTGCAACTCTTACATGACAGCACAAAGCAAGACACACAGCCTTGCAAACTGGGTTTGAGGGGGGAGCAGAGGATCAGTACTGTGCATGAAGGGTTCCTTTTATCAGAGCCCAGCACACCTAGCTAAATACATTTAAGTGAATAATGCCCTGACATGTCTAACCTGATCTTTTACAAAATGTCCCCAGGCCTGTCTTAGCCTTTAAGGTACTTACCCCGATTAACCCCATCCTCTCACCGATTAACCCCATCCTCTCATTATGCTCATGGGGTACCTAGAAAATGAGCCTGGCACAGACCCTCCCTCTTTCTCCACTATCTGATTTGGGAATGATCCCCTTAGGCATTTCATCCAAATCTCTTGCCTGTTCTCCAGAGGACAGTAAGAGGGATGTCTCACTTTCAACCAATGAGGATGTCCCTTTGATTTTTTGAGAAACAGTGTAGTGGAAATCAAATAGGAATTGGAGGCAGAGGATACGAGCTCTTAAATGAGTTTTTCATTTTATTTAATGTGAACAAAATATATCTTTCACACTTTCCAACTGAATTTCCTCTCCTATAAAATGGAGTTGGATCAAATGACTTCTAGGCCCCCTTGCAGCTTTTAATTCTGTGATCCTACGATTATTCCAGATCAAGGAATGGCAGATAATGGTTGGACTCAATTAGTTTCATGAAGAGGGCAAGTGTCAGCTAACAATATAGGCATAATGGAAAGGATCAGATTTCTGAAATATCATGGGAGTTGAATCCACATGACTTGATAGCAGCTAGAGTATGGGAGAAAGAGACAAAGGAAGACTCAACACCAAGATAGATAATGTGGGTGACTATGGGCATTATGAAGCTATTAATAAAAAGGAAAGTTTGAAGAAGGAACTGGTGGGGGGAAGAAGACCAGCTTAGCTTGGGGTGCATAGTGATCTTCTGGTGAAAAATCATTATGTTATTTTAATAGATCTGGTAAAAAAAAATTTGAAGCACAAAACTCTCGATTAAAAAAGAAAGCAGAGGCATAAGTGAAGCTTTCTTTAAAATAAGGAATATCTATCTAAAAACAAGAGTAAACATCTTTAAGGGACATAAATGAGAATTTTTCCCAATAAAATTAAGGGTAAAGAAGGGATGTACATTTTAATACTTGCCATTCAATGTTATCCTGGAAATGCTAACTGTAGCAAAAAAAGGAATACTCAGAGTCAAAGAGGAAACTTAACTATCACTTTTTTAATCATATGTTTTACTTAGAGAACCCTGGAGACTCAACTAAAGAAAAATCTAATCAAAATAATGAACAATTTCAGTGAAATTGCAGATATAAAAGAAACCCATATAAATGATTATTATTTCTGTATATTACCAAAAATTAGCGAGAAGGAATAGAAATTACATTTACAATTACTACAGACAGTATAAAATACTTGAGAGTCTGTCTGCCAAAAGACACACAAGAACTATATGAGCACAACTATAAAACACTTTTCACACAAAAATAGATCTAAGCAATTGAAGAAATATTAATTGCTCATGGGTAGGTTGATCCAATATAATAAAAAATGATAATGCGCTTAAATTAATCATCATTTGACACCATACTAGTCAAAATACAATAGAATTTCTTTATAGACCTAAAAGAATATAGGAATATTCATCTGGAATTGGAAAAGATTCTTTCTGCAATACATTCTATTTCTGTTATCTTCCTCAATGAATAGGGAAGGCAGAGGAAGGAAGTAGAGAAATAAAAATTGAAAATAAAAGAAAAAATGAATAAATAACAGCCAGAAGTTGGAAATGAAAGACAAAAATTCAAGGGGAAATATCCTCCTGGGGAGAGAGTGGGAAAGTAGCACCAATGGAATACAGTTGTTGACTGACTGTAATGATTTAAATAATATTTTTGCCTGAGTGAAAGCTTCACTGATGCCTCCATTGGCAAGTTCTACTAGTCTACTTCCATGTCTGCTGGGTCTATACTGTCTCTGAAATATTCTTCAGTCTGTAGTCTTACTTGCTCCTCAGGAAGTTCTTTGATGTTACCCTTGGCCTGGCTACTCACTTCATAAATCACTCATTTGTACCAGTATATGTTAACCGCCATCCTAAAGAGTGGGTGATTTGACTTCCTTGATTTTCATTTTGACTGATATACCTTATAAATGGATATGTTTATACTGTTGTCTTCCTCACCAGTTTTCAGAAGGTGAGAAACATTACCCTGCTAGTTGTCTACTTAGATAGCTGCTAATTATTGCTAGTCTTAGTAAAACACAAAGACTACAAAAGACACAAGAATAGCCAGATCAATGCACTCTTTTTAGAGTTCTATTTAAATTAATACACTTTTAATTAATTCATCTTTTCATTCAAATAAAGATTTATTGAATGACTGCTGTGGACAATCATCATACTGTGTGCTTTGGGAATTTTGGCTTATCTAAGAAAGCTTCATTCCCACCATGGGACTGGAAGTGTAGCCAGGAAATTATATGTGTGTATATGTATGTGTGTGTGTGTGTGTGTGTGTGTGTGTGTGTGTGTGTTAAAGAGCTAAAAAACAAAGTGTAAACAAGTCTATTATTTCTGGTTATTAGCTACTGTGGCTATTACAAAAACTTGGAAAAACTGATCTGAGTTTGATTCCCAGCAGAGTTGCCGTTATCTTTTTTTTTTAAATCCATTTCAAATGAGCTAGAAAGCAGGTACCCAGAATAAAATTTCTCAAAATATTTGCCATGAATAGTAAACATTTTGTGACAAGACCTTGTGGCTACCACTCTCTGAATGAAACCTGGTTTCTAACTAAGGAGAGAATTGCCAAAGTCCTAGGGGATTGACTAAAAATGTTGTATTTGAGGGGAGGAAGAAAACTGGGACAGGATGGTAATATACGATTGGTATTGAATCCAAATTGCTCTGGAAATTCACCTTATAGTGATGTGATTGTCAACCACAACACAAATAGGACACTTTGATATTCACAAAATATTTAATATGGATTATATCATTTACATTAAATGCCACCCATGTGCAATAGACACTATTAGTCCACACTGATCAAGTGCACTCTCTATGCCAATATTTGTGCTAACCATTAGATACAAAGAAAAGCAAAACTAGCCCTGCCCTGAAGAAACTCACTTTCCAAGAAAAGAAAAAGCACTCGAAACAAAACAAAACAAAGTAAAACAAAAAATAAAACAACAACAAATCATTGGATAAAAAAGATAACACTTTGCAAATTAAAGGTAATTCCAGAAGGAAAAGATTTTACCAATAAGAATCCCCAGGCTCAGAATGGTTAAGTGACACATGCCCAGGCACAAGGCTTTTAAGTGAACAAGCCAGAATTTGTTTGGCTTCTGCAAGAAAATCAACCAATTGTGCAAAAGGAGAGAGGCACTGAAATATTGACGGACAAACTTTGTCCCCTGTTTTCACAACAGCAATTGGAAAAGTAACTTAGAATATTCTGCAAACATTATTGAGAACATTCTAGAATCTTAATGTGAGCATTACTGAAACTGTAGAAAGGAAGGATTACAAGTAACCAATAAGGCTTCATGAAGAACAAGTAATATTACCAAATTAGTAGAGAAAGAAAATGATTACATATGGTTTACTTAGATTTGACAATATTTTCTTAGTAGACTTATACATTAGAGGTAGTGGTGTGGATCAGGTGACAATACAGTTAGATTGAGAACAAGTCCAATGGCAGCACATGAAATGTAGCTGTTATTGGTTCATTACCTATGAGGTCAAAGGTCTCCATGGTAGTGCCCCAGGGATCTCTCCTTGGCTTTGAGGTGTTTTAAATTTATGATCAATGACTGGGAAAATTGCATAGATAGCATGCGTAGAAAATTGACTAGGATACTTCTGGAGGTTTAGACAGAATGGCAGAGAGCACACAGAAAGAGAGAAAAAGAAAGAGAGACAAATAATGTAACAGAAGTATAAAGAGAGAAATAGAGATACACAGAGAGAGATACAAAGGTGTACCGAGAAAAATAGAGACAGAGAAACATATTGAGAAAGAGAGAGCTACAAAGAGAGGGAATAAAAATTATATTTAAAAAAACAACTGTAAAATATCTAGGAATCCACCTACCAAGACATATTTCTTCTGACTTATATGTGTGCAACCATAAAATACTGGCACAGAAATAAAGAGAGAAATAATTCAAAAGCTATTTATTACTTATGATTAAACAATGGTAACATAATAGTATCAAACAAATTATAGGTATAGTTATAGAATCTCTTGTAAATCTATGCTATTAATTAGTGTTTTTGAATAACTAGAAAACATGGCAAAATTCATCTGGCAGAATAAAATTTTAAAAACAAGGAAAATATGGAAATAAAAAAATAGTCATAAAGGGAACCTGGTGATATATAGTCTGAAACTATACTATAAGTTGATAATCAAAACTACATGTTACTGGCAAATATAGAAAAAAAATGATTGAGAATAGACTCAGCAAAACAGATTCAGAAGCAAATGAATATAACTATAAATTTTAATACACTAAAGGACAAAAACTGGAATGAAGTCAAGTAGAGATGAGATTTAGAACACATACAAATGCCACATAATAAAATCACCTCCAAACTGATAAATGACCTAAATATTTAGGGTAGCTATGCGCCAGAATGGATGGACAACTAGGCCTAGAGTCTAGAAAGTGTGAATTTGCCTCTAGCCTTAGACACCTATGAGCTATGTAACCCTGAGCAACTTGCTTAATTTCTCCTGCCCTCAGTTTCCTCATCTATTAAATTGGAAAAATAATAGTACTTACTTCCCAGGGTTGTTGTGAGGATAAAAGGAGATGATATTTTAAAGTTCTTAGTGCTTTAGAATTAAAGTACCATCAGTATAGCTATGAAGTGCTTTGAGAATTTTTGAAAAGGAATTTTAGCCACAGTAATTAGATACATTTTCCTATCTTTCCACAGCACCTCCAACAGGGGCCATGGCTCCATTGACTTCATCTTAGCCAATCTGATTGGTGGGAACACCGACAACTACCTTAATATATTGACCTATATGTACATATTTGCTAATGACATACATATATTAAAAAAAGTTTAGTGTCTCATTGAGCTGTTTTGGTTCTTTGTATGATAAGAGTCATATTCATTAAATGCATGACTTAAAAGTAAAAACAAAAGAATAAAGTGTCATCAATAATAAAAAATGGTAAATAGTTCAAGAAGTATGAAAACTAAGAGTCATTTGCCTTTGAATTTCATGGGAAGATATCTTTTTTTTTTGGGGGGGCACTATTTCTGTTTTTGTTCTTCTGTTTTATATGATTTATTTAAAGGCAGGTTACATGTGCAAAGAGGGTGGCCTCCTCAGACCTCTGACAACATTTGGAAAAACCCCAGTAATTTGGGACAAATCTCTCCAATCTGGAAGCAGAGTTCTACCATGGCAATGATCTCAAAAGCCAAGTGACTAGCAAGTTGAGCAAACATAGGTAACACAGTTAGAACATAGATTTCTTTTCTAGGGGGGAAAAGATCAAAGCATGGAGTGGGGGGAAGAAAATGAAGTCAGAACTCCTGCATGACAAGCTTCCAAAAAATGTGAATTGGATACAGGCCACGGAGGAGCTCAAGGATTTTGAAAATCAAGTAAGAGAAATGGAGGGAAAATTGGGAAGAGAAACAAGAATGATGCAAGAAAATCATGAAAAGTGTGTCATCTGCTAAAGGAGACCCAAAAAAAATACTGAAGAAAATAACACCTTAAAAATAGATTAAATCAAATGGAAAAAAAAGCTCAAAAAACCAATGAAGATTTCCTTAAAAAGCCAAATTTTCCAGATGGAAAAGGAATTTCAAAAATTCACTGAAGAAAATAATTCCTTCAAAATTAGATTGGAGCAAATGGAAGCTAATGACTTTATACGAAATTGAGATATAATAAAACAGATCCAAACAAATGAAAAAATAGAAGGCAATGTGAAATATTAGAAAAAACATTGACCTGGAAAAAAGATAAAGGAGAGATAATTTAAAAATTATTGGACTACCTGAAAGCCATGATCGAAAAAAGAGCCTAGACATCATCTTTCAAGCAATTATCAAGCAAAATTGCCCCGATATTCTAGAACCAGAGGGCAAAATAGAAATTGAAAGAATTCACAGATCGCTTCTTGAAAAAGATCCCATTGGGGCGGCTAGGTGGCACAATCAGTAGAGCATCAGCCCTGGAGTCAGAAGGACCTGAGTTTGGATTTGGCCTCAGACACTTAACCCACACACAAACAAAAACCTAGCAGTGTGACCTTGGGCAAGTTACTTAACCCCAACTGCCCTCCAAAAAGCAAAAAAATAAAGGTCCCATAAAGAAAAGTCCTAGGAATATTATACCCAAATTGCAGAATTCCCAAGGCAAGGAGAAAATAATGAATGCAGTCAGGAAGAAATAATTTGAGTATTGTGGAAGCACAATCTTGATAACACCAGACCTAGGAGCTTCTACATTAAGGGAATCAAAGAGCTTTGAATATGATATTCTGGAGGTAAAAGGAGCTAGGATTAAAACCAAGAATCACTTACCCAGCAAAACTGAGTATAATGCTTCAGGGGAAAATATGGTCATTCAATGAAATAGAGGATTTTCCAGTATTCTTGATGAAAAAACAGAGTTGAAAAGAAAATTTGACATTCAGATACAAGAAGAAAGAGAAGCATGAGAAGATAAACAGGAAAAAGAAGTCATAAGGAACTTATCAAAGTTGAACTATTTACATTCTTACATGGAAAAAGGATAATTGTAGTTTATGAAACTTTTCTCAGTATGAGAATAGTTGAAGGGAATAGAAATGGATATATATATATATATATATATATATATATATATTTATACACACACATACATATATGTATGTGTATATATATGTATATATATATACATACATACATATTATATATGTGTGTATGCATACATATATATGTCTATATAGGAGTATACATGGCTGTATGAATATATATATATATATATATATATATATATATATGAGTGTGCATATATATGTGTACAGGTATACATAGACAGAGGGCACAGGACCAATTTAATAGGAAGGTATGATACTTAAAAGGTGAAATTAAGAGGTGAGAGAGGAATATAATGAGAGGAAATCGGGAGAGACAGAAGGGGGCAAATTATCTCATATAGAAGAGGCAAGGGAAAACTTACAACTGAGGGGAAGAACAGGAAAGCAAAAGGGAATGAGTAAACCTTGTTCTCATTGAATGTGGCTTAGGAAGGGAATGATATACACACTAAATAGGATATCTCACACTACAGGAGAGTAGGGGGAATGGGGATGAGTGGGGGGATAATGGAGGGGAGGGCAGGGGAGGGAAGGAAAGGAGAGAAGGAAGTTGGAAGCACCAACTTTTGAAAAGGGACAGGATCAAAGTAAAGAATAGAACAAGTGAGGGGTGGGATAGGATAGAGGGAAATATAGTCAGTCTTTCACAATATATCCACTATGGAAATGTTTTGCATAGGTACACATGTACAACCTATACTGAATTGCTTATCTTCCCAGCAAGGGTGATTGACAAGGGAGGTAGGGAAAGAATCTGGAATTCAAAGGTTTAAAATCAAATGTTTAAAATATATGTATATTTATTATTATCATTATTATTATTTTATATGTAACTGGGAAATAAGATATACAGGCACTGCAGCATACTGGTCCACCATGCCCTATTGGAAAGTCAGAGGGGGTATCAGGGAAGACATGAGAGAGAGCAGATTAGAGGAGGGGATATTCAGTGGGATTGATGTTTTGGGGTGGTGGGTAGGGAAAATTAGGGAGAACTTTGTAATTTAAAATCTTGTGGAAATGAATGATGTAAACTAAAAACAAATATAAAATTTAATTCAAAAGAAATTAAATAATTCTCCAATACAAGCTTGACAGATACCAAGGCTTAAGAGTCTACCCATTATGGCAAACTTTTAATAAACTTTGCTTTTCTTTGGTTGAAAAAAAAAAATAAAGTTGAACTATTACATTCCTACATGAAAAAATGAAAATTGTAACCCATAAGACTCTTCTCAGTATTATACACATATATGTGTGTGTGCATGTGCATATATATGTATACATATGTCTATATGTATATAGAAGAGGGTGGATGTGTGTATAAATATTTATGTGATTGTGTGCATATGTATGTATATTTAAACACAGAGGGCACAGGACAAGTTTAATAGGAAGGGATGATATCTAAAAAAAAAAAATAAGAGATAACAGGAATTTATTGGGAGACAAAAAAGAGATAGAATAAGGTACATTATTTCATATAAAAGAGGCAAGAGAAAACTGTTACAATGGAGGGGAAGAGCAGGAAGGTGTAAGGGAATGGGACAGCCTTACTTTCATTGAATTTAGCTTAAAGTGGTAATAACATACACACTCAATTGAGTATCTTACCCTACAGGAAAATAGGGGGGTAGAGCATAAGAAGGGGGATGATAGAAGGGAGGGCAGATTGGGGGGAGATGATAGTTAGAAACAAACACTTTTGAAAAGGGACAGGGTCAAAGGAGAAAACAGAATAAGTGGGGGTGGGATAGTATGGAGGGAAATATATATAGTCTTTCACAATATAACTCCTATGGAAAGTTTTTGCTTAAGTACACATGTACAACCTATATTGAATTGCTTATCTTCCCAGTGGGGGTGAGTGAGGAGGGAAGAAGGGATAAAATCTGGAACTCAAAAATTTTGAACCAAACGTTAAAATTTTATTTTTACATGCAACAGGGAAATAAGTTATACAGGCACTGGGGTATAGATATCCATTTTGCCCTACTAGAAAGTTAGGGGAGGATGGGGGTGGATATAAGAGAGAACAAATTGGAGGAAGGGGTATTCAATAGACTCCCAATCTTAGGGTGGTGGTAGGGGAAAGATGGGGAGAAAAATTTGTAACTCAAAATCTTGTGGAAATGAATGTTGAAAACTAAAAATAAATAAATAATTTGGAAAAAAATAAGATGGAGATGAAAAGGCCTTTAAGGTCCCTTCCAACTCAGAAACTATGATTCTGTGCCTTACATCCCTTGTAAATCACTCTTGGTGTCCTGACATCATGGGAGTTGGTCAAAACTTCAGCTATGATATATAGTATATACTATTCCTTGCCTTCCTATTTATTAGAAGACTTCATAAGATCATAGGATCACACATTTTGGAGCCAGAGCAGATTGTAAATAGATGAACAGATGGATAGATGGATAGATAGATAGATATGATGGAATCCTAATAAAGCTGTCCCCAGCCACCATAGTCTAACTTCCTTATGGGCCCAACTGAACAGCAGGCATGTACTGATTTAACCACACAATTTGGCTTTAAAAACACCCCAGGTCCCCAGACTCAATACAACCATTGCCCCTAATTAGCCACTGCCCCTAGATCCAATTCACATATTTTGACAGGTGTGTTCTTTTGCTCAACCACAATCACATCATCCATTTAGCCCAATATAGGATCACAATACTTTTCTATCCATTTTGACCAGACAGGACCATAATAGCTAGCTAATTGGATGTTTGACCACCAAACCATAGAAGGGACCCCTCCCCTATTACATAATTTCTTAAGAAATACCTCCTGCCTTTTTAATATTCATAATTTCTGTTATGCAATTGCATCTTTACCCTATAAATCCATCTTGCTTTCTCTGAAATTGCTGGTTCTTCTTGGTACCTGGCTCACTTCATGAGAGGTATCAATTTCAATGAATGCCTATATGTGGATTAGAGGTGGTCTGACTAAATTCTTGGAGATGGCTCCTTCACAACAGAACGTGAAACTGCAAAAAGTAAGTAGGTAGGTAGATAGGTAGTTTGGTAGGTAGGTAGGTAGGTAGGTAGGTAGGTAGGTAGATAGATAGATAGATAGATAGATAGATAGATAGATAGATAGATAGTGTTTAATACATTTTTCAAGTTATATTAATTAGACAATACTTTAGCCTCATCTGATGGGGAAAGTCCTGGAGTTAATTTACCCAAAGTTTCATCCATAGTAAGAGGATCATCCTCTGAAAAAAAAAATCAAGTTTTCTTTCCTTTACCAGCTACTGCTTATAAGGGGATGGCATGTCCTGTTTTAAATTAGGTACTAAATTCAATAACAACGATAATACCATCAACTAACATATAATTCTGAAAGGTTTATGAAGCATTTTATAAATGTCATCTCATTTGATACTCACAAATCCTTTGAGATATGGGCTATAGATGAAACTGGCTGAGAGAGGTTAAGTAATCTGCTCAGATTAATCAAGTAGTAAATAGTTGAGGCATTATTTGATCTCAGGTTTACCCATCTACAAGGACAGCAAGCCATCCACTACACCACAAAGAGAAAAAGTAGAGTAATTCTTGATGACTCTATCCTACTGGATAACAACAAACAAAACTATGCCCCCCCACACACCCCACAACAATATTTTCTTCAAGAGAGCTTTTTGTGTGCACTATTGAATAAGGCAGTCTCCTCTTTATTCCTTCATAAAATTCAGATTTCTATAATGCATATATGCCAAACCTTTTGTTTTCCCTTCATAAGTGCCTCTAACTTGTGACCAGTCTTGTAATTGAAGCCTATTTTGTCTCAGAAGTCATCCTATTATCACACATGGCAAGTTTCTTCCTTTCCTTTTGTTAGCAGAAA